>SJYV01003904.1:0-19643 GCA_006410875.1 Neotragus pygmaeus | reverse complement strand
TTTGGGATCGCTGCCATTCTCACTGGTGTGAAATGGTACCTCATTGTGGTTTTGATTTGCATTTCTCTGATAATGAGTGATGTTGAGCATCTTTTCATGTATCTGTTAGCCATCCATATATCTTCTTTGGAGAAATGTCTGTTTAGTTCTTTGGCCCATTTTTTGATTGGGTCATTTATTTTTCTGGAATTGAGCTGCAGGAAAGGTCAAAGGATGCCTCCCAACAACTTCAAGCTGGAAATCTTCAGTCCTTGATGGAGTTTAAACTTCTTCTATTTTGATCCTGGGTCCTTTCCATTTCTGTCTTACCAGCCACACTCTTATTTCCTAGTAATTCCTGCTCTCCATCTATCTCACTGAAGCTTTCTCTTTAAAGTATTTTAAAATATATTTAATATACAACACAATTTCAATACCTCCATATATGTTACTTTTACATGAGCCATTTATGATGAAGATGAGAACTACAAAGGAAAGTCTTACAATGCACTGTGGAGACTTCATGGATTAAAGCAGATAAAATTGAAACACTGAAGTCTTACCAGTTCATAAACGTTTTTGGATCTCCTAGCCTCTGGGAAGGAGAAAAGTAAATTAAATTAAAAGTTAGTTTTTACTCTCTCCTGAGTGAGTGGCAGAAATGATGTTTGAGGAGGACTAACTAGAAAAATAGATGGGGAAACAATGGAAACAGTGTCAGATTTTATTTTGGGGGGCTCCAAAATCACTGCTGATGGTGACTGCAGCCATGAAATTAAAAGACGCTTACTCCTTGGGAAGAAAGTTATGACCAACCTAGATAGCATATTCAAAAGCNATGATCCAGAGAGACGATGTGGGGTGGGAGGTGGGAGGGGGATTCAGGATTGGGAGCTCGTATACACCTGTGGTTGATTCATGTCGATGTATGGCAAAACCAATACACTATTGTAAAGTAGAATAAAGTAAAAAAAAAATTACTGTAAATCCCAATGAACTAAATGCACAAATCAAAATACATAGAGTGGCTAAATGAATAAAAAATAACCTACAATATGCTGCCTGCAAGAGACTCACTTTAGGGTGAAAGACACACAAAGATTGTAAGTAAGTGGATGGAAAAAGATATTTCCTGTAAATGGAAACAAAGAGAAAGCAAGGATAGCAATACTCATATCAGACAAAACAAGCTTTAAAACAAAGTTGATAAAGACAAAGAAGGACAGTATATAATGATAAAGAGATCAATAACAGAAGAGAATATTTCACTCATTAACATATATGTATCCAATATATGTGGCTTCTCCAGTGACTCAGACGGTAAAGCCTCTGCCGGCAATGTGGGAGACCTGTGTTCCACGCCTGGGTCAGGAAGATCTCCTGGAGAAGGATATGGCAACCCATTCCAGTATTCTTGCCTGGAAATCTCCATGGATAGAGGAGCCTGGTAGGCTACAGTCCACGGGGTCACAAAGAGTCGGACAGGACTGAGCTACTGAACTGAAAGTGAACCTAAGTGAAACACCGAGTGGCCATCTAGGTACAGAACGCTTGTCCTTTGGCTGTTCATCCTCATGATTGTAGCTGACTGGGAGCTGGGGTGCTGCTGCCCAGCATCATGAGGATATTGCCAACCTGGGAAAAGATCAAAATTCAAAATTTAAGAGTATACCTGGGGGCTGCAGAGTATGTCAAAACCATTTTTGAGAAAAATGCTGAGCCATCTACCCAAAGCCACACGGATATCTGGTTGATCTACATCGACATGATCATCACGCATGTCAGACAGAAAGAAAGTCTGGGGTAACTTTGAGAGGGCCATTCACCAGAGCCTGGCCCCCCCCGGGGAATGCAATTCTTCAAGAGCTACCTGGGCTGTGTAACACAGACCCAAAAAGGATGTGTGCGCACACAATAAAGGCAGGGGCCCTGGAACAGGCAAGGCTAAGACCTCCTCATTGCTGGCTCCAAGGGTACTGGCAGCAGAGGGCAACCTGGCCGACCCTCAGCGCCTGGGCAGTTGAAAAACTGTATGGCCTGAGGATTCTATTTAACTGTTGCTTTTTCAGCAGCATCCTTAAAGGTAATCCTGTCAAGATAGAAAAGAATTTGAGATTTCTTATTTAAAAAAAAGCAAAAAGAGTAAAGTTTCTACTGAATGCTATCCCTTTCGAACTATTATAAAGCCAAAACGTTAGTCTATAGTATCGAGGCAACATGGGTACTGTGGAGAGTAAGCGCTTTGCCAAGTGTTACTAGCTCCTTTCACAACTTAAAAACAAATTGATCGTTTGATTATTAGGTTACCCAATGTAATTTATGGGCACAGAACTGTAAATCATGTTTGTTTTTTCAATGAAGATTTGACAACTAAGTGGCTGTGGTTCTGGCAAGTCACTTAAATGATGTTGCTTATGTTACTGTAAATGTTGGAGAGCGGCGTCCACAAAGTGTGCACGGTGACAGATGGATAAATGGTGAAGGAGCAACACAATTAGGTTCCAGGGAAGAAAAATGGCATGTAAGAACAAAACACTCTAATGCTATCATTTGAAATTGCAAAGGAAGAGTAATAATACATTTCAGTGTTTTTACGTTTCAGAGGATCCTTCCTTTTATTAAGCTGTCACAGACAAATGGAGCGAGTTGTTCCAGGCTACAAGGAGGAAAGGTGGAAGTGAATTTCCTCCAGACTGGATTTCAATTTTCATTTGGTAAAATAAAAGGACTGAACTCTTTTAGAGATGGCCAGGGAAAAATGTGACTAACATTCTTCCTCCTTAAAAGTAGTCCCTTTGCATTTGAACTACAGGGAAGCTTATTAGTTCAACTCATTACTACTTGGCTCTGCATCAAATTGGTTAAAAAAAAAAAATGCACCATCGAGAGCGAACTCCAGTTTCCCTACACTTTCTTGTAAAAGAATACTTTATAATTGCAAATTACTGCATATGCTGTGCTGTTTCAGAATTATGAATGAATGTGTATACAACAGGAATGTTCAACACACACACAAATGCACAGATGATTTATACTTAGATAGTGAAGTGTGAAAAGGTAGGTTAAAAAGAAATACTTTAAGATTGCATCAGAGGTCCTTGAAAAAAGAGAACAGCAAATACTTCTACTCATACATAGAAGAATGTAGTATCCAACCCTGATCCAGTTTCACGTGTATGCCACAGAAGCAGTTTTGGTCTTTCACAAAAATAGTTCAGTGAAATTCCAAATTTAATATGGATGCCAATCTAAGTAAGCAAATGACCATTAGTATGTGATATGCCATTCAATTTGTGAAAATCAAAAGCAGCAGTGAGTTCAACAATTAGAAGTCACCTTTATCTATGTCCCCTTAAGTGCAGATTTTGATGCTGATGTTCATTTTGTGAATTCATAAAAAATGTATGCGATGAGTGAGAGACAGAGAGAGAATGAGAGGGAATTAATATAGACAAAAAATAAAGTGATTTAAGCATTCTTTCCTCACTTTTTTCTGCTCGTTTCACAGCTCTGGCACACATATATTGCATTTTTAGACTTCTATTCAGCCCAGGTGCGCTCAATCACTTTATCAAATCTGTCCTCCCAAAAGCTCTCGGAGAATACATTTACAAGTTAGAAAGAATATAAATCCACATGTCACCTTTCCTAGGGAATAAGTACTTCATCACAGAAGACTTTGAACCTCATAAGATAAATTATTGGCACCAGCTAAGGGAGACTAAGGGGAAAAAAGTCAAAGTGGTTATAAAATGCCATGTAATTCACTGCATTTAAAATAGAGAACTGCATCCTCTATGTATGATTGGTAAATGGAGTGCAGGTCAACTTTAATATCTATAAACATCTGTAAATCTCATTTAATAATTATGTATGTAACAGTGCTTGAGGTGGTTTGGAGAAAGTAAGAAGGCAGAAGACATAATCCATTTCCTTTAAATGTGACTTGGACAATCAAACAGATAGACATAAAATATTTTAAACTCTAAGCAATGTATAACAACAGTTGATTTATTACTGAATTTCTCTCTTTAGTTCACATATGAGATTTTCCATGTGTTAGAATATCTAATTTTTTAAGTGTCTAGGCATGTATGACCTTTAAGAACTATTTTTACATACTGTGTTTAAAATGGAAAACTTCTTGATGATTATAATACAAATAATGACTTTATCTAGAAGCATTTGATAGCCTCTAGTAANCATAAAATATTTTAAACTCTAAGCAATGTATAACAACAGTTGATTTATTACTGAATTTCTCTCTTTAGTTCACATATGAGATTTTCCATGTGTTAGAATATCTAATTTTTTAAGTGTCTAGGCATGTATGACCTTTAAGAACTATTTTTACATACTGTGTTTAAAATGGAAAACTTCTTGATGATTATAATACAAATAATGACTTTATCTAGAAGCATTTGATAGCCTCTAGTAATGTGATTAGAGAAGGAAATGGCAACCCACTCCAGTGTTCTTGCCTGGAGAATCCCAGGGATGGGGGAGCCGGGTGGGCTGCCGTCTATGGGGTTGCACAGTCGGACACGACTGAAGTGAGTTAGCAGTAATGTGATAAATCATATTGTGGATAAATAAACACAGAAAAAAATTATTTTCCTTTAATGGAAAATGACAGTTCAAGCACTTTGTATTAGGAAATCACAAGTGGAAACAACCCAGGTGCTGTTTTGCAGCATTATGGGAAGGATTCGAAAGTGTTGCGAGAAAAAAAACACAAAATTAACAAAATTTCAATATAAACTCTAGAACTTATTAAATATAAGCTCTTTGAGCTTTAGCTTCTCAACTATAAAGCATTATTACAGTTAGAAGCAATTAAGATAATCTACGCTAAACTGCTTCACTTTTTGAATTTAATTCTAAATATATGCTTAGTTATTAGAAACATATTTGTAACACAAAAAATGACTGTGAAAATGACTTTGTTTTGGCTATCAGATAATTTTAATATTAACTTTTGACATATGGCAGATGAAATCAAACCTCTTGTATGTTTGAATTTTAATGGAAACGTGAAGCAGCATAAAGCTTTGTTTTAAACAGGAATTAAAATGACATTCAAAAGCCAGATCTTACCTCTTACCTCTTGAATTCTTCCTCTGAAGCTCTGTGTGCCAGCCAGATTGAAGAAGATGAAGAATGAACATGTCTTAGGAACTCTCTGCATATTTTCTACCCAATGAATACACAAACTTTGCTGCTGTTGGTGGTGGATGTATGTAAGCATATGTAGTGGAAAAATCTGTGAAGAATGAAGCCCCTGGATTTATGGTCCTCATTTTTCCTTTCTGGATCCTATGATGTCAGTAACTTGTGTGAACGGGTCAAGACTGAAAAGTCCTCTTGCAAATAACTGCACATTTCCTTAGCCACTCTGTCCCTGGAGCTCAACTGTGGCTTTATTCCCACCTCTGCTTGTGGGTCATCCGCAGGAATTTGCTCCTGAGGCTGCCCTGGAGGCTGGGGTCTGTCCCACCAAGGACCAGACATGGAGGTGGTACAGCAGCCTGGACCCCGGCAGTGCCAGGTAGGTAGGGAAGCAGCCCCAGGTACAAGAGACATGGTCCTATCAGGGCTTTCCTTTGCATTCTCCATCTCTGCCCCAGTGAGGACCAGCTGTGGAGGTGGCGTGCTTGCTTGGATTGCAGGGATCCTGGAGGAACCCGTCATGCAGGGCTTGTGGTGCCAGGGACACAGGGAAGCTGGAAGTCACAGGCACAGGAGAAATGGTGCTTTTAGGGTTTTTCCTAGCCCTGGGCAGCTCTGCCCCAGTGAGGACCAGCTGTGGAGGCAATGCTGTTGCGTGGGCCGTGGGACCCTGCGAGTGCTGGTTATGCAGGGAATCCTGCAGCCACAGGCACAGGAGGCATGGTGCTTTTCGGAGTTTTTTCTAGCCTCTGGCAGCTCTGCCCCAGCGGGGACCAGTTGGGGAGGTGGAGTGGTTGCTTGGGTCGTGGGGACCATGACAACACGCAGTGCACAGGGAGGCTGGTGGCCAAGGGTGCTGAAGGTCCGGCGCTGTCAGAACCTGCTTTAGTGTCTGATGGCTGGCATCCCTGGCTGGTCCTTTGGTCCTTCTCTACTGATCAGTGCATCAAGTGCTCAAACCCCACCCCCGCGGGCTGAGTTTCTTCTCTGTTGTTTAGCACAGCGGCCACTCAAAAGGCCATCATCTCTGGGGTCTTCTCTACTAAGTGCGTGGGGAGAAAGAGGCTACTCCACTGCGTGTGACTCAGCAGCAGCATTCTGCCTCCACGGCTGCCTCACTTTCCTCCAAAGGCATTCTTCATCACAAACTCAAAAGAGAGAAGATAGCAACTAGAAATATGAAAATTACAAGAGAAAAAAAAAAACTCTTTTATGAAAGCAAGCATATAGTAAAGGTAATAGTTCAACTACTTATAAAGTTAGTAAAACGATTAAAAAACAAAAGTAGTAAAATCATCCACATCCACAGTAAGTAGTTGAGGGATGTAAATAGGGATATAAAGGGATATAAGAAAAAAGAAGAAAAATATGATTTCAAGACCATTAAACATTGTGGGGAATGGGCAGTAAAAATACAGGGCTGTTAGCATAAATTCAAACTTAAAAGATCATCAACCTAAAATAAATAAATGTATGTATTTATAACCATTGTTAAATATGAACCTCAAAGTAACCTCAAAAGAAAAATCCATAATAGATTATCTATATTTTTCAAAAATGGGAAAGGAATACAAAATAATACTAAAATAGTAATCAAATCACAAGGGAAGAGAGCCAAAAAAGAAAGTAGCAAAAAAACAACTACATAAACAACCCCAAAGCAATGAAAAATAAATGGCAATAAGTACTTACCTATCAAGAACTATTTTACATGTAAATAAAGCTTCAGTCAAAAACGCAGACTGGCTGAATGGATACACACACACATATATATACTGCCTATGACACTCAGTTCAGTGATAAAGATACATATAGACTGAAAATGAAGGGATGGAAAAAGGTTTTCTATGAAAATGAATATGAAACGAAATCTGGGATAGCAACATTTATATTGGAAAAAATTGACTTAAAGACTGTAACAAGAGGCAAGAAAGAACTTTATATAATGATAAAGCAATTGCTCCAAGAAGATGTAAAACTTGTAAACATAAATGCACCGAAATATATAAAGCAAATATTAACAAACATAAAGGAAGAAACTGATGGGAGCACAATACCAAGAGATGATTTTAAACCCACTTACATCAATGGAGAGGTCATCCAGCCTGGAAAAGCAACTAAACCACCACCATCATATACATTCACGTGCTCTCCTAAGGCATATTGTTGTTAATCAGTAAAGTTTTCATCCACAGTTACCATATTAAGGAAATCAATCATGCATTCAGCTCCAAGAGCCACCTTCCAAGAAGGCAGCTTGCACTGGCTCTAATATGCTAAATGTCCTCAGATGGCATGAAGTAACATAGATATAATAGGCAGATATACTTTATAAAACCACATACATGTATTTTGAAACAACTAAACTTAAGATCTTAACACAGTTGTAAACATTATATTCCATATAATCAAAAGTCCTTTATATCCCAACATTTACAGAAAACTATGAGTGGAGCAAGTTTAGATTCCTTTACTACATTTAACAAATACATTTCAATGAAGAGAATAATAAATATTATCCATCTTATTTATAATTATATTCCATATAATCAAAAGTCCTTTATATCCCAACATTTACAGAAAACTATGAGTGGAGCAAGTTTAGATTCCTTTACTACATTTAACAAATACATTTCAATGAAGAGAATAATAAATATTATCCATCTTATTTATAATTTTATTATCTATTATTTGCATTGAATCATTTTTTCCTACCACGTAGTGAAGAAAGGAAAACATTGCAGAAAAGGAAAATACTGCATCCTTTATTCTACCATGAAGAATGATACCCACACCTTACTTAAGTACCTTACCACCTGCACTGTCAAAAACTAAAAAATATTTGCTTTGTAAAGAAACATATTTACAAGAGTATTTATTTCCGAAATATTATTTTATTTGGAGACACATGTTTTGGTCTCAAACTCTACCTAAATTAAAATGTTTATTTCAATCACTATGACAAAACAAATGTTTTTTTGGCCCAGTCTAAATGCACAAATGTTCTTGCAAATGTTCCCTAGGCCAGCTGCTACTAACACTTCTTTGTAAACTTTCTTTACTAGAAATTTTGCCCCTACTGCTTGTCTATTTGAAGACATTTGTAAAATGTTTATCTTAGAATATTGTACACATTTTCAAATGCGTAATATTACTTATATGTACAAAAACATTTTCATATTCATGGCTCCTATTAAGTAGTGGGTGAAATTATTTAAAAACAAAATATAAGGAAGCTATTATGCTGATCAGTTCCATAAAAAGAAATAAAAATTAAGATTGTTTGCTTGATTAAGAATAGTAAGAAGACCAGTGTTTAAAATCATGATACACCATATCCTGTAGGAGCTGATAATCTGTGTAGCTATGTCAGAACTTGTTTACATATATTTTGAACCATTAAACCTAATATAAAAGAAAGAGATCTAATAAGGCAATTAGATACTTACAAATACTTTGGAATGGCTGAAAATGAAGGCTCCAGGCTGGCCTTCCTGGATTGATTACCAGAATAGCAGCACAGAACCAGCTTTCCAAGGAAACTCATATCTTTTCTTAAATCCAAAAGCCAGAAATACAGAAGCTGCAACCTCAATTACTCATTTCAGCTCTACCCAGGATCCAGGAATCAGGAAATCTACAGTCTGCAGGATAAAAATTTCTCAGTCTTAGCATTGCAAAAAAGATTTACTTCTAATGACCACTAAGCTGGGGACTGAACACTGGATTCCCTGTTACCATTGCTCCTGAAATACCTCTTGCATCCAAGATAATGCTTGCAAATAAAAACAATGATATCTCTTAATCATTTTTACCTTTTACATCTCAAAGTGTTATGCATGGTGGAAATAGGACAGAATATAAACTGTTAAAGACACCGAAGAATTATAGATCTGTAACCTCTAACGTTGGAGAAGGCAATGGCCCCCCACTCCAGTGCTCTTGCATGGAAAATCGCATGGAGGAAGGAGCCTGGTGGGCTGCAGTCCATGGGGTCGCTGAGGGTCGGACACGACTGAGCGACTTCACTTTTCCTTTTCACTTTCATGCACTGGAGAAGGAAATGGCAACCCACTCCAGTGTTCCTGCCTGGAGAATCCCAGGGACGGGGGAGCCTGGTGGGCTGCCGTCTGTGGGGTCGCACAGAGTCGGACACGACTGAAGCGGCTTAGCAGCAGCAGCAGCAACAACCTCTAACGTGTGGTAGTACCTGAAACAAATGAATTGGAATTGCGCTGAGTGAACCTGAAATACCTGGCAGAGGATGAGTATAAAAAAGCCCTGCTCTTTCAGCTGNCACAGAGTAGGACACGACTGAAGCGGCTTAGCAGCAGCAGCAGCAACAACCTCTAACGTGTGGTAGTACCTGAAACAAATGAATTGGAATTGCGCTGAGTGAACCTGAAATACCTGGCAGAGGATGAGTATAAAAAAGCCCTGCTCTTTCAGCTGCACAGCTTTAGTTTTATAATTACATTTGTCACTGCTGCTGCTGCTAAGTCGCTTCCGTCGTGTCCGACTCTGTGCGACCCCACAGACGGCAGCCCACCAGGCTCTGCTATCCCTGGGATTCTCCAGGCAAGAACACTGGAGTGGGTTGCCATTTCCTTCTCCAGTGCATGAAAGTGAAAAGGAAAAGTGAAGTCGCTCAGTCGTGTCCGACCCTCAGCGACCCCATNACACTGGAGTGGGTTGCCATTTCCTCCTCCAGTGCATGAAAGTGAAAAGTGAAAGTGAAGTCGCTCAGTCGTGTCCGACTCTTCGCGACCCCATGGGCTGCAGCCCACCAGGCTCCTCCGTCCATGGGATTTCCCAGGCAAGAGCACTGGAGTGGGGGGCCATTGCCTTCTGCGACACTTTTCACTAAGTGTACATTTATCAACTAATGATGCAAATTTAAATTCTAAATGGTCAAGTGAGACTACTCAGGAGAGTTAGTGAGATAGTAATATATTCACGGTGGAGAAGGAAATGGCAACCCACTCCGGTATTTTTGCCTGGAGACTGCCGTGGACAAGGAGCCTGGTGGGCTGCTGTCCATGGGGTCGCACAGAGTCGGACACGACGGAAGCGACTTGGCAGCAGCAATACATGCACGAAGCACGTCACGTTGTTGTAAACGGTCTCTCCTGCAATGAGGTTGCTGTTCAGTTTCTCAGTCGTGTCTGGCCCTTCTGTGACCCCATGGCCTGCAGCGCGCCAAGGTCCTCTGTGCACAGGGTTTCCGAGGCGAGAGGAGCATCGGCGTGGCTCCGCCCCAGGCCGGCTCCCCTCCGCCGGCCGGGGTGAGTGCCGGCGCCCAAGGGCCGCGGAGGGCGCCCGCCACGACGCCGGAGCGGCCGGGTCCTCGAGTGGAGGCTCGCGTGCGACAAGTGTGGAGGCCGCTCGGGCCCCGGGCGGCTCGGCGGGCGCCGGGCGAGTGTCCGCGGGCGCGCGGCCCTTCCCCTCCCGAGGGCGGCGCCGAGCAGCGCCGCGGGGCCGCCACGGGGGCCGCGGGCAGTGGCGGCCGCCAGGGCCTCGCAGCGGCCTCGGCGGAACAGCCCGGCGAGTGTTGACAAGAGCTGAGTAAAACGTCCCGGAGATGGGATGGAATGAACATCCAGGCGGCCTCATCCAGCACACGAAGCCTAGGGTTTCCCACAGTACGGTGGGTGATGCGGAAGATCCACGGAGTGAATCAGAAACCGCTGAAGCCCTGACCCCCCAGAGCGTAGCTCAGAAATGAACTGCAGCTGCTGCCGCTGAAAGCTCCCAACCGAAGTATCAAGCTCAGCTCAGTTCAGTGCAGTCGCTCAGTCGTGTCCGACTCTTTGCAACTCCATGAGTCGCAACTCGCCAGGCCTCCCTGTCCATCACCAACTCCCGGAGTTCACCCAAATTCATGTGCATCCAGTCGGTGAGGACATCCAGCCATCTCATCCTCTGTCGTCCCCTTCTCCTCCTGCCCCCAATCCCTCCCAGCTTCAGAGTNCTTCCAAAGAAATCCCAGGGCTGATCTCCTTCAGAATGGACTGGTTGGATCTCCTTGCAGTCCAAGGGACTCTCAAGAGTCTTCTCCAGCACCACAGTTCAAAAGCATCAATTCTTCAGTGCTCAGCTTTCTTCAAAGTCTTCTTTGAGGGATAGGAGACTCCAGCCCACTCTTTCTGCCATGGATGTATTAACACATTGAAAAATACTCAGAGAGGCTTGTTTCCACTTAAAAAATATATTGATTCTCATGATGGATCCATTAAATTGCCCTTTATCTCTGCTACCCATGTCCTTTATTTTAAGCATTTCTATTTGGCATCCTATTTCAGTATTCAGTGCTCTAGGTTGATATTTCCCATATGTTCAGGCACGTTGTGCATCTTTTCTAATAAAGTATTTAATATATTAATCATTATTGATTTATATTCCTAGTTGATAGCCCCAATACCTGGGTAATCACTGAGTATGGTCCTGTTGATCATTTTGTCTCCTGACAGTGGTTATTTTTATCTTTATATTGCAAGCTGGATATAGCAAATAGAACAGTAGAGAGTGTAGTATAAACACTATTTATGCTTGCAAATAATTAGTGAATCAGTGGACATGAGTTTGAGCAAGCTCCAGGAAATGGTGAAAGACAGGGAAGCCTGGCGTGCTGCAGTCCATGGGAATGCAAAGAGTTGGACACTACTCAGACTGAACAACAACAGCAACAAATGCTTGCAGATAGGAATAACATCTGGGGTTTGAGTCAATGTGATCAGAGACTCAGCTTGTTTCACCTTTGTTGTTGCTTTAGTGCCTCACCAGCTTCATTTGCCTGGTATTGTTGCTGTTGTTATTTAGCCGCTAAGAAGTGCCCGGCTCTTTGCAACCTCATGGACTGCAGCACTCCAGGCTCCTCTGGCCTCCACTGTCTCCCTTAGTTTACTCAAACTCATGTGCATGGAGTCAGTGATGCCACCTAACCAGCTCATCCTCTAGTATTATCTTGTGCTTAAGGAGAGGGCTGGTTTACCAGATGGTTTTGTCATGTCCCCACTCTGCCCTCAGCTGTACCTCTTTCCTGTGTATCCACATGTCACAGAAATTGTCTAATACTGTCTTTCACCTCGCTGCTGCTGCTGCTGCTAAGTCGCTTCAGTCATGTCCGACTCTGTTCGACCCCAGAGATGGCAACCCGCCAGGCTCTCCCGTCCCTGGGATTCTCCAGGCAAGAACACTGGAGTGGGCTACCATTTCCTTCTCCAATGCATGAAAGTGAAAAGTGAAAGTGAAGTCGCTCAGTCGTGTCCGACTCCTAGCAACCCCACGGACTGCAGCCCACCAGGCTCCTCCATCCATGGGATTTTCCAGGCAAGAGTATGGAGTGGGGTGCCATTGCCTTCTCCACTTTCACCCAGTAGTAGATTGTTATTGCTTGGTACTTGGTGGTTGCTAGCATAGCAGTGATAGTGGGGTTTGGGAGGTGTTCTCTGTTGCCCTGCTTCTGCCTCATTCCTAGACAGACTCTATATCCAAGGGTCTCAGAGTTTGGATTTAGTGATCTTACCCTTCCCCCAAATTGTCTGGGCCAGGTCCAGTTTTCTGTCCATCCTCTAATCATAGAGGGTTTTTTTGTCTGTTTTCTTTGCTACAGCTAAAATGAGTCTTTACCTGTGCTCTGGAAGCAAGAGGGTTTGCTGTCTTTCCACTGACAACTTAAGTATTTGTTCCTAAGGGGAGAAGGATCTGAGCAGGATTTGTGCTTTTCTCCCCTGTCCATGTTGTCCTAAAAGACCTCAGAACTTTGTTGGATTTTCTGGAATCTTCTATTGTAAATTAGAAGCAACATTCACTCAGCTTTCTATATCCTAATGGAGATTAGAAGTCTCTAGACATATTATTTTCAGTTGTCCTTTTGTTTGTTTACAAGTTTGATTCATGATCTCTATAAAAAGTTGAAGTTATGGCAAGAGTTGCTTTAAAAAATTAAGTTAATTGAATCATTTCACACAAATACAACTCCTTCAAGATTTGTTTTTCCTGGTTCAATTATGAGCTTTGGAGAAAATGGCTATGGATTTGAACTAAGGTATAACAGCTCTTTACCAGCTGAGCTATTAGGGAAACCCTGGACTTCCCTGGTGGCTCAGACGGTAAAGCGTTTGTCTACAATATAGGAGACCTGGGCTTGATGCCTGGGTCAGGAAGATCCTCTTGAGAAGGAAATGGCAGCCCACTCCAGTACTCTTGCCTGGAAAATCCCATGGACAGAGGAGCATGGTAAGCTATAGTCCATGGGGTCAGCAAAGAGTTGGACACAACTGAATGACTTCACTTTCACTTTCATAACAATTCTGGACCTCAGTGTGAGGTGCTAACACTTCAGTGTTAACACTGATTAAGAATCTGGACATGGAAAGATATCACTTGATGGTGAACAGGTTCTAACCTAATGGTATAGAGTGAGTGGTCAGCAGTGAACCACACAAAAATGATCAAAGCATCAGTGCTAGGAGGCATGGATTTCCTAGTTCTCTCTAAAAGTATCTGAGGACAAAACTCTTCCACAGTTGTATCTCCAGCACCTGGAACAGTGTCTAGCACACAATTGTCACTTCATAATATTTTTTCTATGAATAAATGAATGAATGAGAAAGCCCCATATTTCTTGCAGACATAGTGCTGAAGCCTCGAGAAGGAGACACTGGGCTTTCTGCTGCTTATAAGGGTATATGAAAAGTTCAATCACTAATCGGAAAGATGAAAGAGGTATACCAAATTACATGACAGGCTGGTAAAGAGTGTAAGTTAGGTTTCTTTAATGAGACTGATGGTGTTTTATAAACTGCATTTTCAACTCATTATTAGTTTTGGACAAATCTCTACTAAAAAGAAGCAAATAAGAAAAATAAACTTAGAAAACTGGTGGTGGAATAGAAAATAAAAGAGGAAAACATAAGGAAAGAGCAATTCACAAAAAAGTATAATTGAATACCTTCTATTTATCTAGTTCTGCGATATGCAGTGTGCGGTATAAGTTCAAAAAATGTGTTGAATAAGTTTCATCAGATAGCTAAAAGAGAGCCAGGCAGAATTTGATAGAGGGAAAAAAAATCAAGAGAAAAAAGGCCAGATATGCACAGACCTGTGTCTATTGATAACAAATTCAAAAAGTAAAAAAAAAAAAAAAAAGTAGATGAAGAGGTTAAACAAAGCAACTGAGATCCATCATAGATGGTTCCATCTCATATTAATTTGTTAATCATTTTAAACCACTGAAGAATGTCTAAAAATATGAATTTAAAAATTAGTTACTTTTTCTCTGGCTGACCTGTCTCTGGGTATCTAAAAGATTCTCCAACAATAAATTTCACTTTATTCTAAATTGGTTTTCACAGTGAAAAAAAAAATATTGAAAAAAGGAAAGTCTGTTCCTATGCTGCCACCTTACGCTACTGTCATGGTCAGACTCTGTTGCCTTGGCAACTTCACAAGATAAAATGTGCAGCTGTATCCACCTGTGATGTCATAACAGATGGCATGGTCTTGGCAGCAGAATAAAATGGATGCTTTCTCATTAGCTATTTTCTGTTTGGACTGTCTCAGCATCATTACTCATAGGAAAGATCACATGCTGTCTGTTTTAAGTGTGGTACTCTTTGAAGCACAAACTCCAGAGTTCTTCATCTTTCTTCCTTCAAATCAGTCAGTCAGCATGGGACTGGAATATACTGAGTCCCTGGGTTCCTATGGTTATACTGTTTGTTTCTTACACAGTATCCATTCCCTCCTTCCTAATTTTGTTTGGATAATTACCTGTCACCAATCTTTAACAGTCATGTGTGTCTCAGGAAGATGAACTTATCTGCACTCCAGAAAATGGATCCTAACATATAAGCCAATTAGAGTAATTCTATCCCCTTGCTAGTGATTTACTCAGGGACCCAGGTTTAAGCTAATCAGCGCAACTATATCCTTGGGGCTGTATTGGTGCAGGATTGAGTACACAATTAGTTTGGTTCAANTGGACCTAACATTCCAGGTTCCTATTCAGGAAACCATTAGGGACCAGTTAATTCAGATTTGTAAGCATTACTACATGACTTGTTGTGGGGAAATTAACAATACGGTGCCAGTCAGGCTCTCTCACCCATGCTCTCACACCCTCTCACCCCATGTTCTGTAAACAATGGCTTTGCATGGTTGTGTAATGACTGAGATCACCTGTTGCATTGCACGTGCACGTCATGAAGTACTCACTTGGTTACTGACTGCTTTGTGCAGTTCGCCTAAATGAGCTTTGCCATGAAAGCCCTGGCTGCTGCTGCACTGGGGCTACATTGAAGCGACGTCATAGTTATGCTACATGAGGTTACGTTATGGCTACATTATGGCTGTGTTATAGTTATCTTATGGCTGCTGCCCTGGCTGCTCCCTGGCTGCATCAGCCAAGGGAGAGAGTGTGTGCCAGGAGAGACTGTCCTGTGCCAGCCAGGAGAGACTAGATGTGTCTGCAGTTCCTACAGCTCCTCAAGTCTTCTTCCCACCTATTAGCTTGCACATTGCCTACCCTGGTTTCAGCAAACAGTGAACAGCAAGGCAACTGGTGTCCCGAACAGGATCAGCTATACAATTGGCGTAGTTGGCAGGATACCCAGCAGGTAGGGGAGTGGGGATCCTCATTGAGAGAGAGAAAAAAACAACCCATCAGATGTCCTGCAGTGTATGTGGATGTTCTGGAGTGGGCTGTTTTGAAATCTGAATTGGACATGGGACCCTGCTTCCCTTATGGTGACCTGACAGTGTGATGTCATCACTCCTTTGAAAGGGATGCGTTGTCATCATCTGTCTGATCTTCTCTAAAGAGAGCAGGGAAGATGGCAGAGTAGAATGATGTGCACTCATCTTCTCCTGCGAGAACTCCAAAATTACAATTCACTGCTGAGCAACCATCGACAAAAGAATGTTGGATCTCACCAAAAAAGATATCTTATGTCCAAGGGCAAAGGAGACGTCCTAACAAGACAGTAGGAAGGGCAAAATCAGGTTTAGAATCAAACCCCATACCCGCCAGAAACACTCGGAGGGCTCAAACAAAATTTTCTGTGCACCAGGACCCAGAGACCCTGCAGAGACTGAGCCAGACCTGCCTTTGAGTGTTTAGTGTCTCATGTGGAGGTACAGATCAGCAGCAGCCTGCCACAGGGGTGGGGGCTCTGCGTGTAGCAGACCTGGATCACAGAGCATGCGTCATAAGTCTTTTTGGGAAATTGCCATTAACCCCACCATAGAGTCACCGAGCAGAAACTGCAGAAGAAGTATACCAAATAAATTCTCGCACTGTTAAGAAAGGATTTTTGTATTCTACAAATGATGGAATATAGGTTTCATTGAGCCTCCTTGAATTTCCCTGAGTTCCAAAGGGTAGATTCAAACAATTCTTGATCAGGGAAGGGAGGGGACACAGAAACGGGTGCAATCAAGAGGTGGTACAGCATTGAGGCAAGGCCCTCATTCTTACTCAAGGAATATGCCCAACAATATCTTTGAGCTCTTCTGCAGAACTGGGCTGTCACCCAGTTGGAGGTGGGTAACCTCAGGCTGAGCACAAGATTTCTGGAGCAACACTCTACTACCGTACCACCAATTAATCAGGAGAAAGTCATACACCCCAAAGCCCTTACCCCAATTTTGCCATCCTGTTCTAGGTACCAGTGAAGACCACCCTGTTAGGCCTCCTGTCTGTGCCCTGTCTGTTTCATCTCTGATGTGTCCAACAGTTTCAGGCTAAATTGCTGTTACTGGGGGCGGGGTGGTGAATGCTGCTTTCAGGCACAGAATACCTTGACTTAGATCAGGCAGAGAGAGACTTCTGCTCTGTTAGGCAGGGCAATACCCATTCCCAGATGGAAGAAGTTACAGAAGAAAGACACCTCCACCCTAATTCCCAAGGTGTATCTTGAGTATGAAGTCTCTCGGGGAGGAGTAAGTTGTTAAGGGAAGCATGCTGACTGAAACCACTCACCCTGGCCAGGCACCATAGTAATCATTCACATGAGTTATTTTACAACAGAAGGTCCTGGGAAGGAACACGGAGATAACAAGCCACTGCCAACTGGAAGAATTTGGAAAAGGTCAAAAGGAGACACCAGGTGTCCTTCCACATCTAAGAATCTTTCTCGCTGGCATCATCTTGGCTGAGCAATGCCTGCACCACCGGGA
Organism: Neotragus pygmaeus; assembly: GCA_006410875.1. NCBI lineage: Eukaryota > Metazoa > Chordata > Mammalia > Artiodactyla > Bovidae > Neotragus > Neotragus pygmaeus. Next base: position 2,315 of record SJYV01003904.1, on the reverse strand, counting down.
AGGACCCTGAGTCCGTGACTGGCCAGACAAAATCTGGAAACTAATCCCATCACCATAAAACCCCAGACTGCAAGCCACAAGGCAGAGAAGTCCTGTATTCCCTTATCCTCCTGCTCTCCGCCAGAGGGCCCCTTCCCAGTAAAGTCTCTCGCTTTGTCTCCAGCGGTGTTTCCTCAGACTGTCCATTTCTGAGTATTGGAGCTAACTCTGGGGTCCTGGAAGGGGTCCCCTTCCTCCAACAGATATTCCATTTCCACTCACCTACTGAAAGACATCTTGGTTACTGCCAAGTTTTTGACAATTAGGAACAACAATGCTGTAAACATCTCGTGGAGACTTTTGTGTGAAAAACTTTTTTTTACTCCTTTCAGTAAATACCAAAGAGTATGGTTATTGGATTGTATGGCAAGAATATATTTAGTTTTATAAGAAATCACCAAAGTATCTTCCATGCTCCCAAAAAAGTTTCTGTACCATTTTGCACTCTCATTACAAATGAATGAGAGTTCCTGTGGTTCCTGTCTCTGCCATCATTTAGTACGGTCAGTGTTCTAGATTTTGGCCATTTTAATAGTAGTATCTCACTGTTGGTTTACTTCCCTGATGGCATATGACACAGAACACTGTTCACATGCTTATTTGCAATCTCTATACATGATGGATAGAGATAAAGACTAAAGTGGTTATTGACAGAGGTTGGGGTGTAGGGAAAATGAGGAGATGCCAGTCAATGAATAAAGTCTTCTAGTCATAACATGAATAGATTCTGGAGACCGAGTACACACATGGTGACTAACATGTAATTTACAATGTGACATAACTGAAAGCTATTAAGAGAGTGGATCTTAAATGTTATGACCACACACACCAAAAAGTGTTAGCTGTGTGAAGGGATGGAGGTGTTAGCTAACCATACTGTGATAATCATTTCACAATGTATGCTTATATCAGATCATGCTGTACAGTGTAAAGTTGCATACATGTCAATAATATATCAATAAATCTGGGAAAAAAAGATGTTGCGTGTCGTTATCAATCAGAGAAATGTAAGTGAAAACAAAAATGAAGCATCAATGTGTCCTTACTAGAGTGACTAAAATAAAAGCTTATGATAACTTCAAAAGCTGACAAAGGAGAGAAAGTTGATCACTTATCCATTGCTTGAGGATGTAAATGCTACAAGCCCTCTGGCAAATAGCTCATGAGTTTCATTTAAAACAAACAGAAAAAGATCTTAATATAAGACCCAGTAACTGCACTCTTGGACATTTATCCCAGAAAAATGAAACATGCTTGCGCAGAACTTGAACACAAATGTTTCTGTTTGTAATAGCCCCCAAACTGGAAACAATCCAAATATCTTCCTATGGGTGAGTGATTATATGAAGTGAAATTCATCTAAACCATGAAATTCTACTTAGCAATTAAAAGAGGAAAAAAAACTAGCATAAGCCCTGAAAAGTTGTTTTTCTTTTTGTAAAGCAACTGTTTGACTTTAGCTTTGATTGTTTGAGGCATCCACTTCAAAGAGGCATCTATTTCAAAGAGAACTATCTTGAAAACACACATTTCCAGCCCCATGACTAGATAAAGAGCAAGGCTGTCCCTCCCCCGCACCCCAGCCCAGGCTCGTTTGTTTTAGATAGCTGGTCATTTAGGCTGTTTGCCTTTCTTACCCCACACTTTAAATGACCTTATGCTTTAAATTCAGGAGCAAAAAGTGAACTCATGAAACACTAGGCCACCAGTTTCAATCCCAATAAAACAAAACCCCAGGAGAGGTGCTTCAAAATGGAGTCATGGGAAGATCCTGAACTCATTTCCTCCCATGGACACAGCAAATCTGTAGCAACAGAAGGAGCTGTTTTAAAAAGCTCTATTTTAAAAAGTTCTGAGAACGAGCTGAACTGTCCCATCACAAAAAGGATCAAGAGGGCACGTTAAAATGAGAAGAGAGGTAGAGACCTAGTCTCTCCCCAAACTCCACTCCTGGTGCAGGGACCCACAATTGGGATGGGGGATTGTCAAAACAGAACATCTCGCTCAGGAGTAAAGGGTTGAAACCCCACACCAGATGCTTCAGCATTTGAGACACAGACCAAAGGGACAAGCCCCTAAAAGCTGGCTTTGAAAGCGATGGGACATATGTTGAGGATATTCAAAGGGCTGTAGAAAACTGAGATACTGATTATAAAAGGGTCCACACATAGCCTTAACCTCATTCGCCCTGGGACCCAGCACAAAAACAGCACTTTGAACAGTGCCTAGGCCTTCTGTGAAGGAGATTCACTTGTTAATCTTAAATCAACTGCCAG
>SJYV01003899.1:0-11951 GCA_006410875.1 Neotragus pygmaeus | reverse complement strand
CAGGACTGATCTCCTTTAGGATGGACTGGTTGGATATCCTTGCAGTCCAAGGGACTCTCAAGAGTCTTCCTGCTTATATCTGATTGCTTAGATATAACATTATGACTGACAACAAAAGAAAAAATAGACAAACTGGACTTCCTGAAAATTAAAAACTTTTGTGCATCAAAAGACACCATTAACAGAGTCAAAAGGGAGGGAGTAAATATCTCCACAATGGGAGAAAATATTTGCAAATCACACATCTGGTAAGAGATTAATACAAAGACCATGTAGAGAGCTACTAAATTCAGCAACAAAAACCACCAGATTAAAAAATGGGCAAAGACCTTGAATAGACAATTCTCCAAAGAAGAAATACAAATGGCCAGTCAACGTGAAAGGATGAGCAGTATCACGATTATGGGGAACGCAAGTCAGAGCTGCAGTCACACCTACCACCTGCTAGGGTGGCTACTGTTGAGTCCAAAGCAGGAAGTGGGGGCTGCCGAGGGAGCGGAGGCACCGGCCTTCCGCACTGCTGGCGGGAGGGTAAAACGGCACAGACACTTTGGAAAACAATATGGAGGTTTTTTAAAAAAATTATACAGAATTACCATATGATCCAACATTTCCACTCTGGTCATACACTGAAAAGAATTGAAAGCTGGATTTCAAAGAGATATCTGTGCACCCATGTTCACAGCAGCATTATTCATAATAGCTAAAATCCTGGAGCAACAAAAGTGTCCATCAACAGATGCATAGAGAAGCAAAAATGTGGTATGTACATACAATGGTATACTACAATGGTATGCTATTCAGCCCTAAAAAGGAATAAAACTCTGAGCATGCTGCACCAGGGATGAACCTTGAGGACATTCTGCTCGGTGCGATAAGCCAGTCACAAAAAGGCAGACACTGTAGGGTCCCACTTATATGAGCTAAAATCATAGAGACAGAGGATAGCGCGTAGCTTCCAGGGGCTGGGCTGGGGGATCTGGGGAGGTGGTGTTTAAAGAGGGTAGAGTTCCAATTTGGGAATCTGCAAGGAGTTCTGAAGACGGATGGTGGTGGTGGTTGTCTGATATGAATGTACTTAATGCCACTGAACTGTAGATCAAAAATGATTAAGACAGTCACACACACACCGTGTGGCCCTCACCCCANTAAAGAGGGTAGAGTTCCAATTTGGGAATCTGCAAGGAGTTCTGAAGACGGATGGTGGTGGTGGTTGTCTGATATGAATGTACTTAATGCCACTGAACTGTAGATCAAAAATGATTAAGACAGTCACACACACACCGTGTGGCCCTCACCCCAAATTTTGTCTTCCTTTTCAGGGGACTGGTGATGACTATTCTGTGAGGCCTCCCGCTTGGCCCCTGTTTCATCTCTGACAGGGTCCAGTAGTTTCTTAAATTGCTGTTACTACAAGGATACAGCATACAGAATTCAGATACAGATACAGATTTCAGACACAGAAACCAGTGTACAGATACAGAATACCTCATCAAGTTAGATCAGGTAGAGAGAGACTTCTGCTCTGCTAGGCAGGACTATGCCCACACAGCAGGAAGTAGTTACAGAAGGAAGCGACCACTGCCCCAGTTCCCAGGAAGTGTCTTGAGTATGAAGTCTCTTGGGGGGGGCGGGGTTGTTGAGGGACGTGCACTTACTGAAGCCGCCCACCCTGGCCAGGCACCACAGTCACCATGTGCAAGAGTTATTTTATGACAGGAGGTCCTGGCATGAACACAGAACTAATAAGCCACCAACTAGCAGAGTTTGGGAAAGGTCAGAAGGAGACGCCGTGTGTCTGGGCACCTCTCGGAACCCTTCCTGCCAGCACTCGTCTTGGCTGAGCAACGCGTGCACCACCAGGAAGAGCTCTACATCACAGCGCCTGGCCAGAGACAACCCGGAAACGGATCCCGTCCCCATGGAACCCGAAGCCGTGAGCCACGTGGTGGAGCAGCCCTCCTGGTCCCCTCACCCTGCTGCTCTCTGCGGGGCCCTTTCCCAACACTTTCAGAAAAAAGTGTAACAAATTGGCCCCGTGCTGTCTTTACACGTTAAGTCCAGACATTCAAGAAGAGCATAAAATTACCATGAGCATCCTCTCTATCATCAAAACCAGTAATGTGATGGTAGAGAAACAAACATGATGTAATCCATTGTCATTCAAAAAAACAAAACAAGCAAGCAAACAAGACGTGATTGAGGGAGTAATTTTTTTATGTGTATTTTATCACAAGGAAAATAATTGGGAAAAAAGTAAGAGAATGGAAACATATATACCATGCTAACACCAATCAAAAGGAAGCTGAGGGGGCTATGTTAAGTTTATACAAAGCAGAAGAAAAGATTTTTCTTCTTCAGGAGAAAAATTATCAGGAGTAAAGAGGGACATTACATAATGATAAAGCGGTCATTTCTCCAGGGAGACATTACTCCTTAATGTGTGTACACCTAGCAGCAGAGCATCAGACTGCATAAAGTAAAACCTGATGGAACTGCAAGACACACAGGTAAGTCCACTATTGTAGTTGGAGACTTCAGTGTTCTTTTTCAGTTAATTGATAGATCCTGCAGGCAGAAACTCAGTAAGAAAATAGTTGAACTAAACAGCAATGGCTACAATGAATATCTGTAGACAACGTCATCCAACAAGAGCAGAACCCACATTTTTCTCAAGGTCACATGGAACAGTCACCAATATAACCTGTGTTCTGGGCCACAAAACATGTCTTAACACATTTAAGAGAGTTAAAAATCATAAGAATACATTGTCATACCACAGGCGATAAACTAGAAATCATTAACAGAAAGGTAGTTGGAAAATTCCAAAATAGATTAAACAATACACTTCTAATTAATATATGGATCGAAGAAGGAGTCTCAAGAGAAATTTTTAAAGATTTTAAACTAAATGAAAATATAACTTATCAAAGTTTGTGGGATACCATGAAAGCAGGGCTTGATTTGTGGCATTGATTGCAAGTATTAGAAAAGAAAAACAGTCTAAAATCAATAATTTAATACTAGGAAACTAGAAAAAAATATTATTTTAAGCCTAAAACAAGCAGAAGGAAATGACTAATAAGTAAAAAATATCAAAAGCAACAGTATGCCCCCAAATTTGATAATCTAGATTGAGTGGCTTAGATTAATCTTCAATGCTTTGAAAGACACAAACTACCAACACCAACACAAGGAGAACAGAACAGTCTGAATGGGCCTTAGGTACTAAAGATATCAGATGAGTAATTAATAATCTTCCAAAAGAAAGCACCAGTCCCTGACAGTTTCACTGGTGAATTGTACAAAACGTTTAGGGGTGAAATTATGCCAATTCACAGCTGTCTTTTCCTGAATATAGAAGCAGAAGAAAAACCTCTAAACCTATTCTTTGAGGCCAGCATTACCTTAATATCCAAACCAGATAAAGACATTACAAGAAAGAAAACCATAGGCCAAAATCTCTCATGAACATAGGTACAAAAATTCCTAATAAAATATTAGTGAAAAAAATGAAAAAAAAAATAGAAAAACCAAAAAAAAATATTAGCGAAACCAACTCAATAGCACATGAAAATAATTATGCTCCACAGCTGAGGGGCAGCGTACCTCCCAGGTGTGCAAAGCTGGTCCAGCGGTTGAGAATCAGTTACCGTAGCCACCACATCATTGCGCAAGAGAGGAGAGCATTAGCACGACCACATCAATCGGTGGAGAAAAGTATTGACAAAAGCCAACCCTCATTCTGATAAAATCTCTAAGCAAACGACATGATGATCTCTGTTCGTCTCCAAGGCAAACCATTCAACATCACGGTAATCCAAGTCTATGTCCCAACCAGTAATGCTGAAGAAGCTGAAGTTAAACAGTTTTATGAAGACCTATAAGACCTTTTAGAACTAACACCCAAAAAATGTCCTTTTCATTATAGGGGACTGGAATGCTAAAGTAGGAAGTCAAGAAACACCTGGAGTAACAGGCAAATTTGGCCTTGGAGTGCGGAATGAAGCAGGCCAAAGACTAATAGAGTTTTGCCAAGAAAATGCACTGGTCATAGCAAACACCCTCTTCCAACAACACAAGAGAAGACTACACATGGACATCACCAGATGGTCAACACCGAAATCAGATTGATTATATTCTATGCAGCCAAAGATGGAGAAGCTCTATACAGTCANGTCACAAACTTAGAGAGGCAATAAAGGCAGTTTAATACCAGAATGGAGTAGTAGTGTGGAGGTGCCTTTTGAGGTAAGAGACGGCTGAAACATGAATGTCTCATTGGGGAAATTAAAGGAGCCGCAGGGTTCCCAAATTTTGGAGGGGAGTTCCAGCGCAGGGATTCAATAGCAAAATGAGGGTGGGGAGGGCACTGCTGGTCCCAGGTCTAGGCTCTCAGCTACTTCCTGCTCCCCACCAGGAAGAGGTGAGACTCCTGGAATGGCTGAGGATGGATGCAGAGTCTGAGCGTATCTTGTTATGGAGGGGTGTGAAGAAGGGAAGAGGCTAAAAGTTTGGTAGAGCCAGATGCTCATCCTCGTCAGAGGCCACACACCCGATCAAGTCAGTGTAGTACCCAACTCTTCAGCATCCTTAAAACCCTTGTTGGACTTCACTGGCTCTGAGATGCTTTCCATGACCTATTCCCTTAGATTTGATCAGTCTCTCCCTCTGACTTTCCGTTGTGACATCTTCCTCACCATATAAGCCACTGTCAGTTTGCATGCCTATCGCCTTGTCCAAAGTGAGAGATTCCCTGGAGCAAAGACCTACATCTGAGGCATCACTGGGTCCCCAGGGCCTGGCACAAAGTCCTGCTCAAGTGCAAGCTCAGGAACTGTTTGTTGAACTGGATAACAAAAAGAGTGCTCACCGAAAAAGAAATACAAAGGCATAAGAAGAGCAGGTATGTGTGTGTGTGTGTGTGTGTGTGTGTGAGTGAGTGTAAGGGGTGCTTGAGGCCACACCCTGCCCCTACCCTTTGAGGGAGCAAACCTCATTTCCGTAACTAAGATAAGCCTCATACCTACACAGAATGTTCAGCCGCCTTCACAACTTCTAGCTTAAATCCTCTGCATGGAATTCAACAGCAATTCTGGTGTTTTCTAATGAACTTCAACTACTTAAAACCAACCTCAAGCTGATGAACACCTCTGGAGGCTTCTAGAAAAATGCAGACAGACACCTCACCCTTTGCAGAGACGTCTTCAGATACTACATGAGACTACTGTCTGGGCAAAGTCTTCCACGTGGTCACCTGAGAGATCTTTCCTAAGACTGACCCCGTCATGGCCAAACTGAAAATCAGATTGTAAGGTGATAAGCCCTCTGTCCCACTCATACTGCTACCCTGGCCACTTGCCAAAAACAGTCTGTTCACATCTCTGTGCCCTTGCAGATGCTGTTCCCTCTGTCAGAAATTCCATCCCCATCTCCACTTCCTCTACCCCAATCCCAAGCTAAGGATCTGATACACATTAGGAACTATCCTAGTTTGGGTTTCCCCAGAAACAAATTCTAAAACAAGGATTCATTTATAGGTAGTATACTTGGGAAATACAGTGTAGTATGCTTGGGAAATATATAGGTCCCTTCTAGTGTTAAACTCTAGAAGGGACCTTGAGAAGTGAGACAGGGAAGGGAGGGCACCAGTAAAGGGTGCAGCAATTTACCTCCAAGAGTAAATAGAACCTAACTGCAGGATCCAGGGTAGAACTCTTGTCTCAAAGTTACCCTGGAGGGTGAGGGAGCTGGGCTATTTATCCACCAGATCCCATCCTTCATTGGCTGAGAGCTGCTCTGGGGGAGGTGGGATGCTAACACCCTGGTACTTCTCAGAAATGGTAAATGCTGGGGGCCTGAGAGTGGACACTGATAGCATCTGCTTTAGATGCTTAGAAATTTTGCTGAAAAAATGGTTGACACACAACTCAATAATGATGATAATAATTACTAACATTTATAATAATTAGTATACAATTACTAATAGTTTGCTATGTGTCCAACACAGTCTAAGTACTTAATACTTTTTTAACCCTTCTAAGAAATCTGTATGCAGGTCAGGAAGCAACAGTTATAACTGGACATGGAACAACAGACTGGTTCCAAATAGGAAAATGAGTACGTCAAGGCTGTGTATTGTCACCCTGCTTATTTAACTTATATGCAGAGTACATCATGAGAAATGCTGGGCTGGAAGAAGCACAAGCTGGAATCAAGATTGCCGGGAGAAATATCAATAACCTCAGATATTGAGGACAGGACACCTCCCTTATGGCAGAAAGTGAAGAGTAAAAGCCTCTTGANAATTAAATGAACAGATACTTTTGAGACTTGGAGGAAAGAATAAACCAAAGGCTTGTACTTTTAGTCACAATATTTATATCACAGTAGATGATTTGAATAAAGGATTTCTGGAGCTGTATTATGGAAGAAAAGCATTTTTATGGTATAAATAATGCAAACTTTCATTTCCAAGTTCTCTGAATGGGCAAAATTGCTTTTTCCTGAATTTCTGTACATCAGATATACATAGATTAAGATGAGATATTTCAGCCCCCTTTCCCTAAAACAAAACAAAACTTCTAAGAAGCAATTGTAGGCAAATAGTAATGTTAATTTAGATAAAAAAGCAATTCTCTGTTATCATTACAGCAACCCAGCTGTGAAACTGTAAGTGGTATGGGCACATATATATTGGTCTGTTGGGGGAGATAAGTAATATTTTACTCACTCCAGGATGGAATGTTCCCCAGTAGAGCTCTCCTGCCTGGCAGAGAAGTAGACAACAATCTAGCCTGCAGATATGTCTGCTCATGGGTCAGATAGTTGTATAGGGTTCCTGGAGAGGACAGTCCAGAGACCAGTGGAGCCTTTCACCCATACACTCATCATGGAGGCCGGGGCCTGCCACACTGTAGGCTAGAAACAGGTGACAGCTCCATAAATTCAAAGAACTGCAGTGAAATAATAACAACAAGAGTAGGCTTAAACAGGGAGCAAATATTGAACACCTGTCCTAGATCCTGTATGGGATGGACCACTTGCCGAAAGAAAGCCTCACTGTGGCATCTCCCCTTTCCTTGAAATGTCCATCCTGAGTAGTAAGCCATCTTGCTCACCTGTGTGTGTCTGGAGCCTTGTCTCCAGCACAGCCCCAGCCATAGCAGTTAGTAAAGGTTTCTCAGCAGTTAAAAGGGCCTTGCACAGGAAGATGAGGGAATGAAGAAGTGAGGCCCTGTGCAAAAGCAGCGTGAGAACACCCAGGCTGCAACATATTCTGTGCTCAGAGGCGGCTTTGTGCCTGGACACTGAAGCCACCTCTGTGGAGGATGCTTATAGGATCCATGGCCCTTACCACCATCGGGGGAAAGTCTAAATATAGTGGATGCTATTTTTTCTCCTCTTCCTCCCGCTCCTTCCCTGTTGCCTGTGTGTGGGTCAGCAGAGGAAACAGGAGGACCTTTCTAAATTCAGCTTCCTGGAGTTTGATCTTGCTTCCATGCCAGGTTCCATATCTATAGTGATCCCATGTACACCCTCATTTTCCTCCACCCCAAGTTCCTTGGTGAAGGAAAGTGGCAACTAAGCAGTAAAGAATCCTCCTGAAATGGATGAGACTTGGGAGAGGCAGGTTCAGTCCCTGGGTTGGGAAGATCCCCTGAAAGAGAAAATGGCAAGCCACTACAGTATTCTTGCCTGGAGAATCCCATGGATAGAGGAACCTGGCAGGATACAGTTCATAGAGTCACACATCACTGAGCAACTGAGCATGCATGCACGCAAAATTTCCTCCAGTGTCTGGCTGATCTATCTCCCATCTTCTTTTCTCCCATCTTCTCCTCCTGCTCCCAATCCCTCCCAGCATCAGAGTCTTTTCCAATGAGTCAACTCTTCGCATGAGGTGGCCAAAGTACTGGAGTTTCAGCTTTAGCATCATTCCTTCCAAAGAAATCCCAGGCCTGATCTCCTTCAGAATGGACCTGTTGGATCTCCTTGCAGTCCAAGGGACTTTCAAGAGTCTTCTCCAACACCACAGTTCAAAAGCATCTATTCTACAGCGCTCAGCCTTCTTCACAGTCCAACTCTCACATCCATACATGACCACAGGAAAAACCATAGCCTTGACTAGACGGACCTTTGTCGGCAAAATAACATCTCTGCTTTTGAATATACTATCTAGGTTGGTCATAACTTTTCTTCCAAGGAATAAGAGTCTTTTAATTTCATGGCTGCAGTCACCATCTGCAGTGATTTACTGAATGTCTATTCTATGCCATTTACACATTATTTACTCTCATTTACTCTTTATCTGATTTTTATTCTCTGGACATCTTATTTAACAGGTGTGACCATCTCCAGCTTTTAGATGAGGAAACTGATGATGAGAGAGATTTGGTCAATTCTGGTCATCTTACCATCGATAACTAGCAAAGCTGCCTTATAATTTATGTTCTGTGTGACCTCAAAGCTCAAGCTACTTCTACTTGACAGCTTTCATGGCAAATGGTGACATGTTCTCCACTGTCATCTTTTTTAGTTCCTCTTAATCTGAGTTGGCTTCATGGACTTTCGTTATCTGTTCTTAACACAATAAATGGAGAAGAAAATGGCAACCCACTCCAGTAATCTTGCCTGGAAAATTCCACAGACAGAGGAGCCTGGCAGGCTACAGTCCATGGTGTCACAAAGGGTTGGACACAACTGAGTGACTAACCAACAACAACACAATTTTTTAAAAAAGGTAATACTCGAGTCTACACAGACTTTTCCTGGGGTGAAGATGTGCCCAGGTGCTGACTTACAGGAGCACAGCTGTTCTTTGAGCATCATTAATCTGTAGAGGTTAGGATTGGGAAGAAGAGTCCTCCGAGAGTGAGGATCCCAGTGGTCAAAGACTATGTAGTCACTGGCAATGGAAGACTTTATCCAAAAAGTCAGGTAAGACGCGTTGCACCTCAGGATCAAGGAACACCTGAGACCAGCCACTCTACATGTCTTACCCACCATCCCTTCAAGCATGAGATCAGTGAGCCAGAGTGCTCTCTCATAAATGTGAGGCTATCTTGAAAATGACCAAAGAGAAGAAAAGACACTAGAGAGACTAAGCAATCTTAATTATAAAATCAACTCAGACTCATTAGAGAAAAAAATTACAGATGATCTGGACAAAAAGAAGAAAACAACAAAATTCACAATCCCATACAAATGGAAAGAACAGCTTTTAACATCTTGCAGCAGATAATTTTTTGGTCAAAATATTTTGCCCATTTTTATTGTTTATTTTCTTTTTTATTGGAGCATAATTGCTTCAGTGTTGTGCTAGCTTCTGCTGTACGACAAAGTGGTGTAGTTAGTATACATCTATCTCTACCTTCTGAACTCTCCCTTTCTCTTCCTCACTATCTTTCCTGTGGTTCTGCTGTTTACTACCCCAGTGACCTTAAGAACATTCAGCATTTGTAAAGTGAAAGTAACAGCAATATCTACTTGCTAAAACTGTTTTAAATACAGTTTGCTATTTTAAATACAAATACAAAACACAAAACTTTTAAAAAACAGTTTAAATATAAAACTATTTTAAATACAGAAGATGCATGGAAATGTTAGTATATGTAAACACTGAACACAGTTTAGCTGTTGAGTTTAATAGTGTATAACATATATTATTTTTAAAGTTAAGCACGTATCGTGAATATCTTTTAATTTCAGTGATACTTTTTCTATGACTTCCCTCTGAAGAGTTGAATAATACTCAAGCATATGACTGGGCTATAATTGATTTAACCAATCCTCTATTGTTGGGCATTTAGGTTATTTCTGACTCTTCATGCTTAAAAATAGTTCTCACACAAATATTCTTAGAGGTATGTATTTGGAACAAAGCTTTAACTGTTTCTTTCCAGAAGTGAAATTTCTTAGTTGAATCACAGGCATATTTTAAAACTTTGAGTACCTATTTTCATATTGCTTTCCAATAAGGCTAAACTCAAAACTGAGATGCCTTTTAACAAATTGAGCAAAACATATCTGCGTATATATCATTTTTCTTCCTTGACAATGTTAAATGTTATTCAAGACAAGATAAACTTCTGCTGTATATCAAAGAAATGAAATAAGAGGTCTGACATTTATCTTCCTAGGTACAGTGAAATCTGTAAGAAGTGGGGAAGAAGAGTCTCACCTACTCCCTGGTCTTTGATTACCATATGTCATCATTTCTTTGCAAATGTAACAGACATACCTGTCCTTTCTTTGTAAATCATTTGGTAAAGGTTCTTGTTTAAAACATACCTGCAAGTTTTAATACCTGCTAGCATTCTACATAATTGCTACATTCTAACATTAAAAAGAAAAAGAAAAAAAAAATTTACCCTGAAAACTTCTCCAGTCTTGAGTTTAATTCTCACCCCCGCATGGATCATCATGGCTATAACTTCCTTAGGGCTTACTTCACAGGAGTGAGAACAGTCTGCTCGGTGCATGGAAAGACTGAAATCCACTAATCTACAGAACTTAATTTAGCAACAACCTGCCAAAATGAGCTATTGAAGGTTAACTGAACCCTCCCTGGAGACGATTCTCCTGGCTTAGCTCTAACTCTGCAAAGCCTTTCTTTTACATCTGTTACACACAAGAGGCCAGAGAGAGAAAAAAGACCAACCTGAGACAAATAGAGTCAGCACTTGCGCACCCCTGCTGCACTACTTAGGAAGGGAGTATGGGTTCATGTCAGAAATGAATGCACGCTTTCTCAGACAGATATTCACAGTCCTCTCCAGATAAAGCCCCATGGGATAGTAATTATCAGACTCAGTCCATTTAACTGTATATGACAAACCTTGATGCAGAAACATATTGAGCTATAAAATAATAACCTCTTGATCATTTGACTCAGATGTTTCAATATTAATTTTCTAATATTAGATCTTTTTTGTGATGTAAGATGTGCCTTGATAATATTAACGTTCTTAAATGAATTAATTAGTTCAACAAGTACTTCATAAACATCTCTGATGAACAGAGTACATTTAAGCAATGCAATTACTTTTCTCTCAAAAGAGCAGAGTCTGAAATAGGCAAAATGAAAACAAATAATTAAAATGTAAGGTAGAGGACGCTCTTGCCACAAGATACATATAGATTAAGTATGCCAGGATGTCAGAGGAGAGGGAGGTAGTATCCAACAGGATGAACTCGAGGAGAGTTTGCTGAAGGAAGAGGTATTCTGAATGGGTCTGGACACAAGCAAAATTGTTTACTAAGCACAGATTCCCTTTGAGATCATTTCAAAAGCCTCACCTACTAGGGTTTCCTCCCTTTCAACTTCTCTGATATCACAGCCTCACTGACACCTCTTCCCCGTCCCTTCCCTTATTCTGTATCCTGATGGAAGGATGGGGCAGGAATTGAATTTAAAAGTATCACTCCTAGGTCTCCATTTGTACTTTGTTCATATGAGCACTTTTATGAGTCTTTTAATGTGGAAAAGTGGGCCTGCAGCCGAACTGGAGAGTATGGACAAAAGAGAGTTTGATTGAATTAAGAGAGAAATCTGGATTAGAGCAGTAAAGGGACTCAATTCTGGAGGGAGTGTAAAAGGAGAAGAAATGGGAAGGGAGAGGGCCCTTCAGAATCTAACCACTCCAATGGAGGGCATCTAAATGATTTCTTAATTTAATTTTTAAATTTGAGTTTTCTGAAAAATAAAACCATTTACATAATTCATAAATTAAGATGACATAGAGGACAGAGTGAAATGTCTTAGCTCAACTTTTGTCCCTATGCACCCTCCACCCCACTCTTTCCACTCCCACTGCTGCTGCTAAGTCGCTTCAGTCCGACTCTGTGCAACCCCATAGATAGCAGCCCACCAGGCTCCACCGTCCCTGGGATTCTCCAGGCAAGACCACTGGAGTGGGTTGCCATTTCCTTCTCCAATGCATGAAAGT
>SJYV01003898.1:0-18310 GCA_006410875.1 Neotragus pygmaeus | reverse complement strand
GAAAAGACCCTGATGCTGGGAAAGATTGAGGGCAGAAGGAGAAGGGGATGACAGAGGATGAAATGGTTGGATGGACATGGGTTTGGGTGGACTCTGGGAGTTGGTGATGGACAGGGAGTCCTGGATTGTTTCAGGTCATGGGATCACAAAGATTCGGACACGAGTGAGCAACTGAACTGAACTGAATGCTTTATATATTCTGTCTAAATCCAGGTTCCCTCAAAATAGATGCAGAGAAAGAGATTTGCATATAAGAGTTCATTAGAAAGTACTCTTTAGCAACACTATTTATGAGAGAATGTAGAAAGCCAGGTGGAACAGAGACAAGCAAAACTTTAAAGTAATTACAAATTGGACTGTATTAGCTGGAAAGGTTTTCAGAATTGTTCCATTGGAACCCAGAGGTACAAGATTTTACAACTTCCTATCAGCCAGACCATGAACAGTGGTACACACCCAAGGAGGAATGTTTAAATGAGATTATTTTGTTTCACAAAGGGCAAGTTCCAGTGGAAGAAGTATCTTTGAGTTCACAGCAGTCAACCCTCCAGAGATGTAGGAAACACACAGCAGCATCCACTATGAAATTGGTTGGTGGCACTTCAATGCTCTGAGGAGCACTACGGAGTCTCTAGTTCTTATGTCTCAGTGCAGGAAGAATTCAGCAAGAGGGAAAGTGGTAGATAAGAACTGATTTCTTAGACAGGATGCTTGTGAGGCTTCCAAGTGGATGGGGGAGAGGGTGATGTGCCTCACAAACTTAGTGGGCTACAATTTTATAATCAAAGGAAAAGTTGGGAGGGGGAGGAGAGCACCTTCTTCCTTATTCTTGAGTGACATTAAACTTTCATCATGTGTTCCTCCTCCTTGTTAGACAGGGAAGTTTCCTGTCCCTACAAGTTCAAGCCAGGATTGTCAATGGGTTATCACTTCCATGGTCATGTCCCAAGTCAGTTAATTTGAGTCAATAATTCTGTGGGAGAGGGAGATGGTAGGATGATTTGGGAGAATGGCATTGAAACATGTATACTATCACCATGTAAGAAATGAATAGCCAGTCTAGGTTAGATACATGTAAGAAACGAATCGCCAGTCTAGTTTAGATACAGGATACAGGATGCTTGGGGCTAGTGCACTGGGATAACCCAGAGAGATGATATGGGGAGGGTGGTANAACATGTATACTATCACCATGTAAGAAATGAATAGCCAGTCTAGGTTAGATACATGTAAGAAACGAATCGCCAGTCTAGTTTAGATACAGGATACAGGATGCTTGGGGCTAGTGCACTGGGATAACCCAGAGAGATGATATGGGGAGGGTGGTAGGAGGGGGATTCAGGATTGGGAACTCATGTACACCTGTGGCAGATTCATGTCAATGTATGGCAAAACCAATACAGTATTGTAAAGTAAAATAAATAAATAAAGTCAAACGGTACATAGGTTAAAAAAAAAAGAATGAGTCTAATTTAATCAAACAGTTATTTAAAAGGGACAAGGTCTTTCCTGAAGTAAGATTTGAAGCATGAGATTTTCTGCTACTGGATGATCAAGCTGCTGTGTTGTTGTTGTTTGTTTATTTATTTATTTATTACTTTATTTTACTTTACAAAACTCTATTGGCTTTGCCATACATCGACATGAATCCATTACAGGTGTACATGATCTCCCAATCCTGAATCCCCCTCCCACCTCCCACCCCACAACGTCTCTCTGGATCATCCCCGTGCAGCCTGCTGTGTTTTAAGATGGCCTCTGAAAGGGGCCAAGTGGAAGAAGATGAGAGTAGCCTCTAGGAACAGAATAATTTCCAGCTGGCATTGAGCAAGCAAGAAAGAGATCAGAACAGAAAATATAAGAAAATTAAATCCGCCAACAATCTGAGGGAGTTTAGCATGGACCTTACTCTAATTAAGCGTCTAGATAAAACCCAGTCAACTGATACTGTGATTTCAGCCTATGAGACCCAGAGCAGCATACCCAGTTTTAGTATCTCAGTAGCCTAACCCACAGAAATTGCAATGACAGGTTTTCATTGTTTTAATTTACTAAATTTCAGGTAATTAGATAGATGAAATAACATACAAGAGACAGGCAGACTCTATCTTTTAAATCCCTATTCTTATAATTTGAATATTTCATATTAACTGTATTATGGATTTATATACATGGTAACATTAATATAAATAAAACTGGAGGAATTATATTAAATTGTAGTCAGTACTTCAGTAAAATAATGTTGTTAATGCTCAAGGCAGAAAGTCTTAGTTATTAACTAACTCTGTAATAAGACTATAAATGTCTCACAAGGAGTAAATTTCTATGGAAAAGTAATATAGTCATATTACAGAAAATGTAACATACGAGTAGACTAATATCTATAGCTTGTGCCCTTTAAAATACCCTCCAGGTTCCTTCCTTGTAATTTACAAATGTAAATGAAGCATGTTAATTTTGAAATTTTCATTATGTTGGAACAAACTTCTGGAGGAAATTTTACATCACAAATATATTATAAATATGAATGAAAAAGTAAACCAAAACTTTTTGTTTATTGCTAACTCTTTATATTTGGAGAATACCTACCACTATTTTTATCTCCTTTAGCCCAATCTTCAGTTAAGCTCACATTTACCATGTTTATGTGTCCCCAGCATGCCATGCTGTTCTATACTGCTTTGTCTTTCATTACAATGTGCTCTTTGTCTTATGCCACTAATTTGCTTAAAAGAATACTATTCTTTTATAGACTTCCTCACAAGTCAACTGAATTATTTATCTGTTACTTAACTTCACTTGGTTCTCTGTTTTAACAATTTGCTTTCATGCCGAACAAACAATCTGCCTGAATAGGGTATATGGATAGTGATTTATAAAAGGTAGAAGCTCAAAACTTCTTTCTGAATAAAATGGTGAAATTATTTATGTGTTATGAATAATTTTCAGTTGCAAAATTTTCCATTTAGTGAAATAATTTACCACTATTAAATTAATATTTTGCTCTCTAAAACAGCATTCTTTAACATATTGGATTTTAAAATGTTTCATTTTACTGTAGTTTTAATATCTTAACATTTTTGTTGTATCAAATCTAGAGAAAAGATGAATCTTTCATAGTTTATGTTGCCTCTTTTTAAACAATTTGTTCCTTAAAGACTTCAAGGAAAGTTTTTAACTCACTATCATTATTACAATGCCAATTTTATAATTCTTTGAGAAATACTTTGGCAGTTACTAAGATGTTGGAAGCTACCTGAAGTACCCAGATTCACAGAATAATCCACATTATCTAAGACAAGGCTTTGTATAAGAACTTGGTACTAGGTATTTGCTGTATAAAATGAGTCTGCCACCATCTCCTCTTAATGATAAAGGGCAAAGCACTATTTCAGTAATACACTGCTGCTATGAATTCGATGAATTAATCATAAGTGAATATCCAAGCATTTTTCCCACCCACTAAGTGATACTATTAAATAAGTTCTCAAATGCAGTGAAGGCTAGAAGAATTTCAGGAATAGTGCAAGAAGGAAAATACACTCCATGATATCAATAAGAAAGATGAAAAACATCTTCAAAATTGTTATTAGAACTCTGGAAATTAATTAATGGCTTGCAAAATATAACGAATGTTTATTCAAATAAAAAATAATTCTTTAAAAATAGAAAGCTCTACGATATTTTAATTATCCTAATTCATTTCTCTCTCCCTATATCTACAGCTAATTTGAAAATCAACCACCTCAATGCCATGGTAATTGCAAATACATGTAACTTGGTGGTCATTGGAGACAGCAGAATGGGTTTTCGGCAGGTAAACCACACATAGTAAAAGAATTGTGAGTATTTGCTTGACAGTTTATTGAAAACCTCAGCTCACAGAGACTATCATTACTTGCCTCGATTCAGAACTCAAGCTATGTGGACAACTCTATTACCCAGACATCTGTTAAAAAACAGTAAGTGGCATTTGTTTAACACACTAGCTGCCCAAGGTGGTAATAATTAGGAGAAAGAAAAGGATAATGAAAAAATAATAAAGGAATAACACCAGAATTGGATAGTCTAGAGGACTTCAGAAAATAAGAAAATATATTCTGATTTGAATCCACAGTTTCAAAGAATAGCAAGGAGAGATAAGAAATAATTCCTCAGTGATCAGTGCAAAAAAATAGAGGAAAGCAATAGAATGGGAAAGACTAGAGATCTCTTCAAGAAAATTAGAGATACAAAGGGAACATTTCACGCAAAAATGGGCTTGATAAAGGACAGAAATGGTATGGACCTAACAGAAGCAGAAGATATTAAAAAGAGATAGCAAGAATACACAGAAGAACTATACTAAAAATATCTTCATGATCCAGATAACCATGATGGTGTGATCACTGACCTAGAGTCAACTTCCTGGAGTGTGAAGTCAAGTGGGCCTTAGGAAACATTACTACAAATAAAGCTAGTGGAGCTGATGGAATTCCAGTTGAGCTATTTCAAATCCTAAAAGATAATGCTGTGAAAGTGCTGGACTCTACATGCCAGCAAATTTGGAAAACTCAGCAGTGGTCACAGGACTGGAAAAAGTCAGTGTTCATACCAGTCCTAAAGAAAGGCAAGGCCATGTTCAAAGTACTGCACGATTGCACTCACCTCACTAACCAGCACAAGCAGCAAATTCTACTAGCAAATTCTCCAAGCCAGGCTTCAACAGTATGTAAATCATGAACTTCCAGATATTCAAGCTGGATTTAGGAAAGACAGGAACCAGAGATCAAATTTCCAACATCTCTTAGATCATCAAAAAAGCAAGAGAACTTCAGAAAACAAAACAAAACAAAACAAAACTTCTACTTCTGTTTTATTGACTACACCAAAGCCTTTGACTGTGTACATCACAACAAACTGGAAAATTCTTCCAGAGATGGGAACACCATACCACTTTACCAGCCTCCTGAGAAGTCTGTATTGCAGGTCAAGAAGCACCACTTAGAACAGGATATGGAACCACAGACTGGTTCCAGTTTGGGAAAGGAGTACATCAAGGCTGTATATTGTAATCCTGCTAGTTTAACTTATATGCAGAGTACATCATGAGAAATATTAGGCTAGATGAAGCACAAGCTGGAATCAAAAGACTGCTGGGAGAAATATCAATTGCCTGAATTATGCAAATTACATCACCCTTATGGCAGAAAGTAAAGAGCAACTAGTGAGCCTCTTGATGAAAGTGAAAGATAAGAGTGAAAAAGTTGGCTTAAAACACAATATTCAAAAAACTAAGATTGTGGCATCCAGTCCTATCAGTTCTTGGCAAATAGTTGGGGAAACAATGGAGACAGTGAGAGACTTTATTTTCTTGGGTTCTCCAAAATCACTGCAGATGATGACTGCAGCCATGAAATTAAAAGACTTGCTCCTTGGAAGAAAAGTTATGACAAACCTAGACAGCACATTAAAAAGCAGAGAAATTTTGCTAACAAACGTCTGTCTAGTCAAAGCTATGGTTTTTTCAGCAGTCATGTATGGATGTGAGAGTTGGACTATAAAGAAAGCTGAGTGCCAAAGAATTGATGCTTTTGAACTGTGGTGGAGATGACTCTTGAGAGTCCCTTGGACTGCAAGGAGATCCAACCAGTCCATCCTAAAGGAAATCAATCCTGACTATTCACTGGAGGTACTGATGCTGAAGCTGAAACTCCAATAATTTGGCCACCTGATGCAAAGAACTGACTCCTTGGAAGATACCCTGATTCTGTGGAAGACTGAAGGCAGGAGGAGAAGGGGACAACAGGATGAGATGGTCGGATGGTATCACCAATTTAATGGATGAGTCTGAGAAAGCTCCGGGCATTGGTGATGGACAGGGAAGCCTGGCATGCTGCAGTCCATGGTGTTGCAAATAGCCTGACACTACTGAGCAACTGAACTAAATTGAAGAGGACTTTAAAAGGTACCACATATTTCTAGGACCCAGAAGAACACGTGCTTTGGAAAAGCTGTATGAGTGCCCAGGAAAGACCTCAGAATGCCTGAAACTTTAAATTTTTGTTCATGTTGAAGCTCAATACAAGCGATAAATGGACACTAAGGCAGAGGTGTAAACAGTCTGCTAGAGAAATAGAATGCATCTCCACACAGGTACACACACATGGGCCCTTGGGAATGGATGATACATTTATTGGCTGTAATAATTCAAGCAAATTTTTACAGTGGGAAATATTGATAAAATATATGTTTTCCAGATTTTCCACAAATTTGTAAGACATAAAAAGAAACAGGAAATTATGGTTAGTATACATGAGAATAAGTATGCAGTCAATAGAAGCTGTCTCAAGAGAAGCCAGACAGGAACTACTAGAGAAATTCTTTAAAACAGTTATGATAAATAGGTTTAACTAAAAGAAAGTATGTATAAAAAAGAGAGATTATATATAAATAATGAAATAAAACATGGGAAAGATGTCTTACTAGACAATAGCAATAAAGTAACTGAAGTTATAAAATGAAATCAATAGAAATATTGGAAATGAAAAGTACCATAACTAAAAAAAAAAAAAATCAATAGAGGATGCAATAGTAGTTTTGAAGTGGCAGTAGAGACAATCCATATATATTTAAAGAAAGGACCATCAAGTTTATTTAGTCTGCAGGACAGAGAGAAAAAAAAATAAGAAGAAAAAAGTAACACAACCTTGAGTTCTATTGGACTTCATCAAGAATTTCACTATAAAAATTATGAAACCTTCATAAGGAGAGAAACAAAAGGGGGGCAATATTTTTAAAATGACAAACTTTTCCAAATTAGATGAAAAACAATAATCTGTAAATCCAAGTCACTCCAGAAATTACAAATGAGCTCAGCAGAAATACAGGTATACACTGACCGTATTAAAATTGTAAGAAACTAAGACAAAGAGAGAAACTTGAAAACAGTAAAAGAAAGAGTAATACATAATATTACATTGAAAATTCTGTAGCTGGTATAGTAAATTAATAATATAAAGATTATGATCTGCTGACTGAGGATGTACAAGCAATCCATCTTTGTAAACAAAAAATATATTCATACAATCTTTTATGTTTAGTTATATAGCTACATTGGAGAAGGAAATGGCAACCCACTCCAGTACTCTTGCCTGGGGAAGCCCATGGAAGGAGGAGCCTGGTAGGCTACAATCCATGGGGTCGCAAAGAGTCTAACATGACTGAGTGACTTCAATCACTCACTCTCTTATTTTACACAAACATTTGAGTTACTGTTGTCTATTCATTTTAATCTAAAGGACTCATTTAATATTTTTATTTGCAACTCATTCATCCTATATTGAAAAACAACTAATAATGTAACAACTATAAAATGTGATTAAAGAACACACATGCATAAACATATAATTTGTATGAAAATAATAGTATAAAGGAGGGGCTATAATTTTTGTATATTATAGCCCCTTTACTAAGTTGGTTTTATTCCAAAATGGAGTAAATTAAGTTGCCNTCTATTGGCTTTGCCATACATCAACATGAATCCACCACAGGTGTACATGAGCTCCCAATCCTGAATCCCCCTCCCACCTCCCACCCCACAACACCTCTCTGGATCATCCCCGTGAACCAGCCCCAAGCATCTTGATGGTAGCCTGCCAGGCTTCTTGATCCATGAAATTTTCCAGACAAGATTACTGGAGTGGATTGCCTGATCTTCTTAACCCATGGATTGAACCTGCATCTCTTGCATATTCTGCATTGGCAGATGGATTCTTTACCTCAGTGTCATGTTGGAAGCCCTTAAAGGCTTATATCATACATTAGTGTACTTAATTTTACACATGCTGCATGAATTATATATTGTTCTAAATTATTACTTTATACAGGTGAAGCAAAATAACTTGAGTGATATTCGCTAAAATAAAGATTAAAATAAACTTGAATCCACTCTTATAATGTGTTCAAAGGTTGGGGGGTGACTAGCTGACTGTTTATAGTTGTGTGAGTGATCTAGATATGTGATTAAATATATATTAATGCTCATTTTATATGATGATACATTTCTCTACATATTGAGAGCATACGAATAGATGCAATAGAGTATCTATAAGAATCTCTCTGTATGTGTGCATGTATGCTTCTATCTATATATGTATGTATGTAGGTAAATATAAATCTGTGTGCATACAAGTGTGTCTGTCTCTATACATATAGACATTTACATACCATCATATCATGTTTGAAACATTCATTCACACTTGTGTTTACATCTAATTACCTGAAAAATGTTTTAATAATTAACTAGTCACTGTAAAAGAAAAAAAATCCCATTCAGAATATGTAAAACCCACAATAGGAAGAGCAATTTATAAGATATTAAGTTAGTCTACAGTTGTCTCAGAGGTTAAAGCGTCTGCTTGCAATGCGGAAGACCTGGGTTCGATCCCTGGGTCAGGAAGATCCCCTGGAGAAGGAAACGGCAACCCACTCCAGTATTCGTGCCTGGAGAATCCCATGGGCAGAGGAGCCTGGTGGGCTATAGTTCATGGGGTCACAAAGAGTCGGACACGACTGAGCGATTTCACTTCACTTCACTTCACTTCATAGTTGTCTTTAAAAAGTGATGTCTTGCACAGTATAGGATCTCTCAACTATGCTCACTTCCAAAGTTAGCCTATATGAATGTTTAAAGTACTTTTTAGAGGAGTCACAATCATCTAAATTCCTGATTACTTGCTGATTGTTGCCCCATTTTTGTTTCTACATTATAAATTCTTATAAAAAAATGAAAACTATGTGTAACACACATATCTGCATATGTGTATTATATGTTTATATATGGACTCGCTTTCAGTGTTCTTTGTAAATTAAGTCTAGTTTATCTCATCACTACCTGATCAGAGACAGACATGATCTATTCAATCTCTCTATTAACATAAATGGGTAATGAACTGTACTTCTATAATTTACTTTCATGGATTGCAAAACATAAGCAGATATGATCCATCTTTTCAAATTTTAACTTAGTAAAGCAGATCCACAAATTCAATTATCAGTTAATAAAATAAAACATTGTTTTATTTAAATAGAATAAGAGTTCCTTTTACTAGTATTTGTCCTCAGTTATAATTTCAACTAACAATTTAGTGGTAGGAGAAGGGGACAACAGAGGATGAGATGGTTAGATGGTGTCCCTAACTGGATGTATATGAGTTTGAGCAAGCTCCTAGAGTTGGTGATGGACAGGGAGGCCTGGCGTGCTGCAATTCATGGGGTCACAAAGAGTCAGACACGACCTAGCAACTGAATTGAACTGAAATGAATATTTTAAATTATAAATAGTGGAAATATTACCTTCATTCCAATTGACTTTATAAACTGGAGAATAATAAATATTTTCCAAGAAAAAAGACATGGGAAAAAACTCCAAACGAGGTCTTCAAACTTGGAGTAACATTTTGAACATTTAAAAACTAAATACAAATATAACGTTTGGTATAAATTATGAGAATCTTTAGATTCACACATTTACTACCATGGATTGATTACTCACAGAGTGAGTGAAAACTCATAATTTTCAGAGAGATTTTTAAATGCATTATATCCATAAATATATTTAGAATTTATAGCACAAAATGATCAATTTTCTGTAGAGTTTTATTTCTAGTATCTATATTTTTTATGTCTACTTTTTCTGGAATCATACCATGTCCAGTTGACTTAAATTGAGTCTCTCTCAACCTATATGTTGTACAAGTGACTGCGCTGAAACCTAGCAATAAATAAAAATAAAATGTGTAAGTATAGCACTTACTGTGATTTTGTTAAGTTCTAGACATTATGGCACCCCACTACAGTACTCCTGCCTGGATAATCCCATGGACGGAAGAGCCTGGTGGGCTGCAGTCCATGAGGTCACTAAGAGCCGGACACGACTGAGCGACTTCACTCTCAATTTTCACTTTCATGCATTGGAGAAGGAAATGGCAACCCACTCCAGTGTTCTTGCCTGGATAATCCCAGGGACAAGGGAGCCTGGTACGCTGACGTCTATGTGGTCGCACAGAGTAGGACACGACTGAAGTGGCTTAGCAGCAGCAGCAGGCATTTAACATATATTTATCTCACTGAATTCTTATAACCACACTCAATGTTATGTGACACTTATCCCCCTTTTCCTATTGGAAGAAGCTGAACCTAAGAAGCATATCAGTTCAGTTCAGTTCAGTTCAATCACTTAGTTGTGTCCGACTCTTTGTGACTCCATGAATTGCAGCATGCCAGGCCTCCCTATCCATCACCAACTCCCAGAGTTCACTCAAACTCATGTCCATCAAATTTGGTGATGCCATCCAGCCATTTCATCCTCTGTTGTCCCCTTCTCCTCCTGCCCCCAATCCCTCCCAGCATCAGAGTATTTTCCAATGAGTCAACTCTTCGCATGAGGTGGCCAAAGTACTGGATTTTCAGCTTTAGCACCATTCCTTCCAAAGAATTCCCAGGGCTGATTTCCTTTAGGATTGTTTAGTTTGATCTCCTTGCAGTCCAAGGGACTCTCAAGAGTCTTCTCCAACATCACAATTCAAAAGCATCAATTCTTCGGTGCTCAGCTTTCTTCACAGTCCAACTCTCACGTCCATACATGACCACTAGAAAAACCATAGCCTTGACTAGACAGACCTTTGTGGCAATAAATTTTCCTAATTTCCACTTTGAATGCACTGGGCCAATGAAGGAGGTTGATTGGATTTTAACATTATGGATTTTATCTAATTCTCATGATTTCCTGAATACTGTAAGCCAGACTCCAGAGAAAATTAAAGAAACTTCAACTTTCCACAGAAATGCAGGAAGATTAATTTAACTGAATTAGCCTTGTACATAACCAGAAAATAAGAATGTTGTCAATTGATATGATCCTATGAACTCTATTGGGACTAGAGAGAGTTTTCACCTGAAGGGGAGGGGTGGCAAGTATTGCTTGAAATGAAATGTTGAGTTCTAAGGCATGGATTTTTAGTCTTTTGGGGCCACAAAAAGACTAAATGTTATGATTATGAACAACAAAAATAGTAACAATAACCTGTTTAGGTATTGCATGTAAGCATTTAGTTGGACTATTTAAATCTTCAGTTCAGTTCAGTTCAGTCGCTCAGTCGTGTCCGACTCTTTGAGATCCCATGAGTCGCAGCATGCCAGGCCTCCCTGTCCATCACCATCTCCCGGAGTTCACTCAAACTCACGTTTTACAACAACCTATATCTCTGATTACTATGTTTTAGAAGCAAAGTAAATTATTAAGAGCCAGGGTGCAATGGGGGACAAAATTGTAGAGAAGATTCCAAATGTGTCTTTTCTTTTGTGACTCTTCCAGTTCCCCAAGCCATATTTGAGAAGTTTTGTTACACAGTAAACTTCAGTTTTCTCACTTATAAAAATACTACAGTGGCTACTTCAAGATGTTACATTAAGATTAATTTTTTTCTGTTGAAAGTTATGTCATCCTATCTTGCTATCTTTTAGTCTTCTCATGCCATTAACATTATTAAAATTGTATTCAACACAGATTTTAGCCACAATCCTTGTGTTGAATCTTAGCTCAGCCACACAGCTAGTTAATGTCAAATATATTATATAACCTGAGACTCTTAATTGTCAACAAAACAGAGGCAGATGAAATAACATGAACAAAAGGAGAATTAACAGCATCTTAGTAACTCTTTGTACCCAGGCTCACCCTGCAACCTTCCACTGCTACCATCTGTCAACACCTGTGTCTAGCCCTGTATCCAAAGAAACTGAGTAATAACTGGTATAAATCAGATGATTAGTTTTCTTTTTATACATTAACTAGTGATTCAGTTTTTCAGAGGCTATGTTATTATTTCTTTGCTAAAATGTAAAGGCTACAGGATAATCATTTAAATGGCAAGGATTTCAGATGACAATCCAGGGTGCTGCAAATTGTAAAAGAGAACTTGTTAGAAAACGCAATATGTGATTGGTGACAGTTTGACTCAAGTAAAGTTGAGTTTTGGATTGGAAACATCACTGGATAGATAGAAAGATGGCTGTGTAAGAACTGATCTTCAGGGAAAGACTGAAAAGGAAAGACTTTTTTCAGAGCTTTCTGTTCTTAGAGAGTCTAGCAATGGTAAATGCTTGGGCTTCATTTAAGGAACTGAACAAAGCGGCAGGGAAGACAGTTATAATTTACCCATCTTTTTAAGGGAAAAAAATAAGTTTTTCATTCTTTGCAAGTTATTTGATATGATATGGTTGAAAGAGCAAGTTCTTGAGGCTTGTAGAGAATGTGCTTAAAACCATGCTCCACTATGGTATGATCTTGGTAATCATTCTCTTCCTTCGTAAGTGTCCTAATTTAGGAAGACAGTCCTTGATGTGTGAGGAAAAGGGAAGTATAAGAGAATAATGTCAGCAGTAGTGCAGAATAGAAAGTCAATATTCAAATTTTTGAAAATTTGATTAAAATATGTTCTAGTATATACTTAAAAAATTCATTTTATTTTATTCATTTTATTTTGAATCAGCTAGTTTTTGTAGGTCTGAATATGCATTTTCTTCACCAGAAGTTGAAAAAAATTATAAAAACATTTACCCCTTCCTCTGTCTCTTCTGAGCCTCTCAAAGGCACATATTGGTTCTTTTAACTGTATCACATAAATACCTATGATTTCTTTACTCTTCTTTTCTGGATGCATGTTCTACTCTTCTCTTCACACTGAGGAGGAGTCTGACAAGTTGTACTGGCCTTTGTATTCTGTACCACAGGTCCTCTGGAGCAATGGTATTCTTCCCAGATGTATTTTATTCTCAGTAACTCCCTAGGACTCTAGTATTCCATACGAGGACTCCTAACAAAATGGAAGTAGTATTTTTTTTTTCTTTTTAGCTATTAAGAACATTCAGTGTGAATATAATGACCCACCCTATACAATGCCAGAGACATGTTAACTAATCATAGCTTTTGGACTGTCTCNGACTCAAGGTTGTGGAACCGTGGATATGGAAGACAACTGGAGAAATTGAGCATTCATGGATTTTGGTATCCACAGTGGGTCTTAGAACCAACATTCTAGGGATATCAAAGATGACTGAATGTGTACATATGTTTGTATATGTGTGTATGTATATATATGTATTCATTTAATTTTCATTAAAAACTTGATATACATATATATATATGGCAATGGAGAAGTTAATGGCACCCCACTCCAGTGCTCTTGCCTGGAAAATCTCATAGGTGGAGGAGCCTGGTAAGCTGCAGTCCATGGGATCGCTAAGAGTCAGACACAACTGAGCGACTTCACTTTCTCTTTTCACCTTCATGCATTGGAGAAGGAAATGGCAACCTATTCCAGTGTTCTTGCCTAGAGAATCCCAGGGATGGGGGAGCCTGGTGGGCTGCTGTCCCTGGGGTCGCACAGAGTCAGACATGACTGAAACGACTTAGCAGCAGCAAGGGAGAATAATCCATTCTGTGCCTCTCTCCCAGCTTCTTATGTCTTTCAGAAATCTTCGCCATGCCAAAGTTTATGGACATGTCACCAATCTCTGCCTCTATCTTCTTTTTCTGGGTCTTAGAAGGAGACTTCACTTGTTTTTGTATTTAGTGTGCATCTTAATTCAGGATGGGCTTTTTGGTGGCTCAGGAGATAAAAAATCTGCCTGAAATGCAAGAGACCCAGGTTTGATCCCTGGGTTGGGAAGAAGAGAAGAGAACGGCTTGGAGAAGAGAATGGATACTCAGTATTCCAGTATTCTTGCCTGGAGAATCCCATGGACAGAGGAGCCTGGCAGGCTACAATACATGGGGTCACAAAGAGTTGGACACGACTGAGTGACCAATATTTTTCATTTTAATTCAAGATTATCTCATCTTGAACTCTGCATTTGAACTCTGTACATCTTGAACTCTCTTGTACATTTGCAAGTATTATTTCTTTTATCACAAATAAGGTCACTTTCATAGCTTCCTCAGAATATATCTTTGGGTAAGTAACTACTTCACAGAGAAAAATAAAATATGAGTCACCTTACATTAAGGATATGTTGTGATTTGTCCCCAAAGGTAACTGCTTTCATGTCCATTGTGAATCTTCTCAGAAGCATTTTGTAAAGACTGATACATACATACAAAAGCAATTCATTTTTGTTTATCCCAAAATTTCAAACATTATATACTGATCTTCATAATGAGGTTTAATTGAGTCCCTTTACAGGTTAGCTTATGCCTACACATTGCATCTAAATCTTTTGCAGAATCATAGTATCAAAATCAACTAAATACCCATAATTCATTAAACCTTCATTATATTCATGAAGGCTACTATAACTAATTTATTTTCTGTGAAGTGCTTTTAATGTTATCTATTTTTCTAATTTCATTTTGTTGTAGTCACATTGGAACACATGGCATTTTTCCAAAATGCAGTCCTCATTGTCAAAGAATAGAGAAGGTAATTTTCTCTTGCTAATGATTTGGAATCTCTTTTAAGGGATGGTGAAAGTGACAGTCGCTCGGTTATGTCTGACTCTTTGCAACTCCATGGACTTTACAGTCCATGGAATTCTTCAGGCCAGAATACTGGAGTGGGTAGCCTTTCCCTTCTCCAGAGGATCGTCCCAACCCAGGGATCAAACCCAGGTCTCCCACATTATAGGTGGATTCTTTACCGGCTGAGCCACAAGGGAAGCCCCATTTAATGACTAAATAAATGTAAATGTGTTATAGTATTGTGGAAGACTAATGCACTATTATTGGAGGAAAAATGGAAGGATGACTTTCATACACAGGCACCACCGTGTGTGTGTGTGTGTGTGTGTGTGTGTGTGTGTGTGTGTGTGTGTTGGGGGTTTGAATGAAAGTCCTGGAGTTATTTGGTAAGTGTCTTGAGTCTGGTTCCTGAGATTGATCAAAGAGTGAGTTTTCAGCCTAAAAGTCATAAAACAGAGCCTAGTGGGTAGGGAAGCCACAGGGCTCTGAATTCTATGAGATTAATTATGTTGCCCTATTAGTATAAGTTCCCTATTTCCCAGAGTCATTAGAAGCCCAAATAGGAACCCTGGGAACCAGCATGTTTAAATAAGAGTATATTGTTGGTACTTATCTAAAACATTCATTCCAGGCTAAATATTCCATAGGTGTACATCTGTTTGAGATAGATAAACCTTACTGATTAAAACCCCATATAGATCAAAATTAGTTGGAGAGCTAATGTTTAATGAAAAAAATGCCTTGAGTGGCTGAATTGGGCACAAATAAACAAACATAAATTAGGTGCGGTCACTCAGTCATGTCCGATTATTTGAGACTCCATGAACTGCTGCACACATGGAGCTTGCTCAAATTCATGTCCACCAAGTCAATGATGCCATCCAAACAACTCATCCTCTGCCGTCCCCTTCTCCTCCTGCCTTCAATCTTTTCCAGCATAAGGGTCTTTTCCAATGAGTCAATTCTCAGCATTAAGTGGCCAAAGTATTGGAGCTTCAGCTTCATCATCAGTTCTTCCAATGAATATTCAGGACTGATTTCCTTTAGGATGGACTGGTTTGATCTCCTTGCTGTCTAAGGGACTCTCAAGAGTCTTCTCCAACACCACAATTCAAAAGCATCAATTTTTCAGTGCTCAGCGTTCTTTATAGTCCAACTCTCACATCCATACATGACTATTGGAAAAACCATAGCTTTGACTAGACAGGCCTTTGTCATCAAAGAAATATCTCTGCTTTTTTATATGCTGTTTAGGTTGGTCACAGCTTTTCTTCCAAGGAGCAAGTGTCTTTTAATTTCATGGCTGCAGTCGCCAACTGCAGTGATTTTGGAGCCCATAAAGTCTGTCACTGTTTCCACTGTTTCCCCATCCATTTGCCATGAAGTAAAGGGACTTGATGCCACGATCTTAGTTTTTTGAATGTTGAGTTTTAAGCCAGCTGTTTCACTCTCCTCTTTCACTTTCAAGAGGCTCTTTAGTTCTTCATTTTCTGCTCTAAGGATGGTATCATCTGCAAATCTGAGGATATTAATACTTCTCCTAGCAATCTTGATCCCAGCTTGTGCTTCATCCAGCCTGGCATTTCACACTCCATTATTCTTGAGTAGAGAATCTCATGGACAGAGGATCCTTCTGGGCTACAGTCCATGGGGTTGCAAAGAATCGGACACAACTGAGCTAGTAACACTTTCGTTTTCAAACACAGATATAAATGTTACTGCTGTTTTGCTCAGTTCCATAACATTTGACATCTCATCTTGACTATGTTGGAAGAGGAACATGCCCCTGACCTATATGGAGGAGGAACTGATGATAGAATTTTGATTCATGTCGATGTATGGCAAAGCCAGTAGAGTATTGTAAAGTAAAATAAAGTAAAAAAAATAAAAATAAAAATGAGGAAGAAGTGGTCTTTATTCTCTCCACACTTTTCCTTGGATTATAAGCTATATCCCTCTAAATTCTCAGTGCTTGGGACTCTCATCTGCCCACTTGTAAGCCTCACAAGCATCCTGTTCTAATAACAACTTTATATGTATCACTTTACCTCTAACTGAATTTTTTATTCACTGAGACAAAGAACCAGAGCTTCTTGTAGCCCCTCTCCCCAGAGTGCTACCTAGTGATCTCAGCAATATTTTATATTGTATATAGATATTTTAATATTAAGGGATATGTTTTATTATAATTTATTTAAAATATGATCTGGATGCTTGAGTTAGATATAGGTTATTGAGATTACCAAATAAGTTAATGCAAAGTTAAAACTACTTGACAGTCACTCAGTCCATTTTCATATTTTACTGTGTCTTAGAACACTGCTAAATGTTGGATAATAAGTCAAACACAGGCTGTCCCCATGCTGCTTTTAATCTAGCAGGGGAGAGAGTTATTTAAACATATTGCATTTTCATATAGTAAACAAGCAGATCATAAAGTGTAAAAAATAGATTAAGAAGAGCATGTTAATAGAAATCATGTATTTTCAATGGCTGACAGTTTAAATTAGAATTTGAACAATTTGTAGATCCTGCAGTAGTAGGTCATGGGAAGGAAAGAAGTCATATTTTTTTGAACGATTTAGTGTAGAAGGAAATAAGACATGGAACCAATGAAAAAATAAACAACTGAAATACATATGGTTAGCAGAATATCCAGTATCTTAAAAAACTTCAAGATATAGGCAGTTTTCCAAAAGTGCTGTGCTTTTCTAATTTACTAAGTTAATCCAGCAGCAAAAAAAGCATGATCTTTGTTCTCATTATATTGTTAACAAGTATATAATTTTAGATGATTTTAAACATAACTTTTGCTTACTTTGCTTTTTCTCTCTCATGTTAAAATATAAATAATATTAAGATATACCCTTGAAATTTGAAAATTCTTAAGCTAATTTGCCAGCAAAAATTTAAATATGAATAGTTTTCTAACAATTCATCTTTTAGGGAAACAAATAGACTCTTATATTGAAAAGAATTGGTGCATTTGAGCTTTGCACTTTTTGGAAGTGATAAATATCCCAATAAATAATTAACATTTTGCATATATTAAATATTTAAAACAGTCATATGATAACAATGGAAAAGAAACCTGTGGCACTAGAGATGCATTTTCATTTAGTGAAAGTTATTTTCCTTTACAAATCTACAAAAGTGTAATATCTCATTCTGAAAGGATGGAAGACAAATAAAATTACTTTAGTGTGTCATATGGCATAAATTCCTCTTTATTTTTTCCCAAGCAGAATATTAAAGGCAATATAAAACCAGTTAGTATGGTTGTAAATTATTTTTTTCTTAAGATAACAATTAATTGCTTTAGTAAGTTCTCTATTTTTGCTATTGTTTTTGATAAAACATTCTTTTTTGTTTGTTTTACTTCACAAATTTATATTAACACAGAAAATATTTAATAAATATGTCACACAGCATGATCTGAATGGATAGAACATCTCCCCTAAAGCAGGAGAGTAGCAGGAGGTAATTAGAACTCCCCATGGTANGATAAAACATTCTTTTTTGTTTGTTTTACTTCACAAATTTATATTAACACAGAAAATATTTAATAAATATGTCACACAGCATGATCTGAATGGATAGAACATCTCCCCTAAAGCAGGAGAGTAGCAGGAGGTAATTAGAACTCCCCATGGTATTTATTACTAATAGTCTTCCATTGACATTTGAAGTTGATAGACAGTATTTAAAGTTTTCTACTGTTAGCTTAGGCATACACAAAACCATAGAAAAGACATTTATCAGAAAGATACTTCTAAAAATTCAGAAAATCGAGAAAACTAAATGCAAGTG
>SJYV01003896.1:0-16144 GCA_006410875.1 Neotragus pygmaeus | reverse complement strand
TTCTTTTTTTTTTTTTTTTTTTTTGTATTTTTGTCCTTTTACCCTTTTATCATGGGATGTTTTAAATCAAATTTATGACTTATATATATATATATATACATATATATATAAAACAGATAGAATCTGCATATATGGATATAAAATTATTTTGATCTAGTATAAGTGAAAGAGCAACAGTATGTAAATTGTGATACTATATATGTCAAGAAAATAATTCTTAAAAAGGTTTACTATAAGATGAAGAAGCTTATAATGTATTAGGAAGAATATATAGTAATATATCATTTTAAATATTTTTATAAAAATTTTATATCTAAATTGTAAAGATAATCATGTTCATTAGGTTGAAAACTTTCATATAATTTAGTTTCTTCTATATTTTGATTGTATTTTATATTTGTCTAGTATAAATATAGCACTATTAATGTAGGACTATTTAAATAAAAATATTTAATGTCCCAAACTAATGATTTTATATAAACTATAACATTTATCTCTGTTCTTTAATATTTAGTTATTGTAACAGTACATACTGATTTGAAAATTGCAATTACAGTACAGAGTTCATTGAAATTATATATAGCTAGGTGTCATCTCTGGTAATCCATTCTTTTAGTACTAAAGGTAACTGGCTCCAGCTACATCCTGTGTATGGTTAAAAGCCTTGAATACCTTCAAATACTTACAAAGTATTTTATGGGCCTTCTATTTCAATTGATTACTTGTGAGGCAAATTTATTTCCTCTATCTTCTATAACTTTTTTATGCTCTTTTTCCTATAATCATTTTTTAATTTGCAACACAACTATAAAAGAAAAATAGTCTTATTTCCTTTAGTGTCTCAAGGAATCACACATGACTTTGGTTTTAAAAAAGAAATGCTTAAAATTTTGTCATTACAGCCAAGCGTATAATGGAAAATTAGATTTAGACATATTTAGACCTTTTCTTTGGACTTCCCAGGTGGCTAAGTGGTAAAGAATTCATCTGCCAAGCAGGAGACACAGGTTCAATCCCCAGGTCAAGAAGATTCCCTGGAGAAGGGAATGGCAACTCACTCCAGTATTCTTGCTTGGAGAATCCCAGGGACAGAGGAGACTGGTGGGCTACAGTTCATGGGGTCTCAAAGAGCTTGACATGACTAAGCAACTAACATGACTACTACTACTAACCCCTACATTATTCTTTATTTATTTTTTCTCAAAAGTTTGTTCTTTGAGTTTTTCAAGTGTTACCCTGAGAACAATCTTTCCAATTAAAATGACTCATTAATTTCTTTTGTCAAACAAAGACACCCTTCCTCCCAAGGGGAATTAGATGACCACCTCTTGGATTTTTCTTTCCACATTGTGGTCAGTCGTCAACTCTTTGCAACTCCATAGACTGTAGCCTTCCAGGCTCCTCTGTCCATGTGATGTTGCAGGCAAGTATACTGGAGTAGACTGTAATTTCTTTCTCCAGAGGATCTTCTTGACCCAGGGATCCAACCTAGTTTCCTGCACAGCAGGTGGATTTTTTACTGCTGAAGCCACAGGGGATTCTTCACAACATTTACAACAGCCTAAAAAATAAATAGCTAACAATCATATTCTTGTCTCATAATGTTTATATTATGTGGGCATTTTAGGTTCTCAGTATTATTGGTCTAAGATGATCAGTTTATCTTTTTTTCAGTTACTCATACTCCACACAGAGGAAGTCAAGTTCCCACCAGACTTGCTAACCATTGGCCAGTCATACTCTCTAACCACATTTCAGTTTGCAGACATAGTAAATGCGACAGGTGGACTAGAGGTTTGCTAAAGATGTTTTAAATTTAAATAACAAAGATGTGTTTTTTTTTTAACAGATATGAAAAAAAGAAAAATAATTTACCAAACTAGTATATTTATTTTACTTGCTAATAAAACTTTTTTATTTGAAATATGAATTCCCAAGCCCATTAAAAATGTAGTGCCTATTGCATTCTACAAAGTATCCATTTATTATTTCCTACCTGGGTTTTAATTTTCAGTAACCTCCTTTTAAGACACTTTTATTTGTAGTAGTTCAAAAATAATATTTTTTCGCAACAAGTCTTATTAATATAAAATATAATCTACAGTTCTAAGTTGGTCTTTCTCTAAGGAGAGTTTGGAAAATAGTGTCATTTCACTAAATTGTGTATCTCAAAGAACTCAGATAGAGCTATAGTTCTTTGAACAAAAATAAAGTAGAAGAGTAAAGAGAAAGATATTTAATAATTTTAGAAGAAAAACTGTTTATGAAGCCTTTTATGGAACTGGATTAACTTTAAAGATCACAAACAGTAAACTATATGCTTATGATATGTTGTGGTTTTTGTTTTTTTTTTTTTTACAGTATCAACATACATCTAAAAGAAAATGAAAAAGAAAAAGATTGAAATGAGAATTAAGATAAGCCAATTTATTGAGAAAGTTGCACTGAAGTGGTAAAGATGAGGAAAAAAAGAAAAATAATTGAAAAGCAAGAAAATACAATATTTTATGTTTTTGTTACTGTTTAAGCTTTTCAGCACCAATTTAATTTAAAAATTAAATGTATTTTCTTTGCAATATGATATTTTAGATACTCAAACTTTATCACACTCCTATCTTTTCGAAACAATTTTTATTTCACCTTTCAAAGCTATTTGCTTCAATAGTCGATACAGTGCACCTCAAATCTTTTAGAAACCTGGTTTTCTTGCTATGACATATTTCCACCCTTTGTCTCTTTCAAAGGAAATGTTTATCCTCTACAATTAACTTTGGCCTTATAATAAAGATTCTGCCTTAGTTTTTACTTTTCACTGCTGAGAACATTCAAGTTCTACCACTGCCTCTTCCTCTTTGATCCTACATTTGAACAAATTGATAAAAAAAAACTAAGTGCTCCTTCTCCTAGGAGTCAGAAGTTCAAATCTCAAACCAAGGAAGCCCCAGCCAACATTTCAGAAGCCACATCCCAGCCTACACCTACTCACAAAAGAATCCAAGCCAGTCAACTTCTTATATACTCCCTAGCCATTTTGGGATCCTGCTTCAGGCCTGCCTTGCTCCTCCAAGAAAGTTTATCATTCACATAATGAGTCTATTTTGTCACCTATTGTTATGTAGGTGTAGTCTTGAAATCCAAACCAAATTTTGTGTGAGGGGGGTCTGTCTTATTTCTGTGTGGTGATCACAGCTCATCTTCACTGTTAAGCCTCACCCCTCCAATGCGGTGAAACTTATAAAGAGGTTTCTTACCTAGTAATTTTTCTAGGTGTATAGCAATATTAAAAATAAAGTCTTATTTTATTATCAGAAACATTGGGAATAAAAATAAACAAAACAAAAACGTATTTCACTCATGCCCCTGTATGTTTTCTTAACTACTAAAAATCCATGACACCCAGCATGGTACCTGTACTCTTTGGGGAAGGTGAATATCAGTTTTTTTAACATAGAAGTTTTAATTCCATTTTCTGACTCAATTCTAGGGGCAGTGCTTACTTGTTTAACTTTCGTCCGTGGATACACTTGAAGTAGGTTAGACAGATATGTTGGTTATGTGAATACAAATCCATATTCTTTCCTAGATCCAAAATATCCATTTTTCAGTTCATGTCTTATTTTTCTCAGGCACGAGGTTAGTTATGACACAGTGAGGGATTATATAATGATTCAAATGACCCTGTAAAGTTAATCTTAATAATACGATGTCAAAAATATTATGGCTCATACTGAATCACTATAAAAATCTACTATTAACTCCTTAGAAATAAATAAAAGTAAAAATAATTAAAAATTTTAGAAATTAAAATAAGTTAAATACTCCTTGTTTTTTTATTAAACTTCATCTTAACAAGATTACATTGCAGTCCAAAACAAAGTTACCTTTTCTTATTTCCATCTCAGATCCCAAACACATGTGCAAACACACACACACACACACACACACACACACACACAAATCATATTTAAGAGAAAGCAAGAGGTTAAAAGTATGATAAGCCAATATGTGGATAAAATAAGTATATAAAACTAAGAACCCAGTGCTCATCCCCCTGGGTAACATTATGTCAGCAGCCATGCTATTACTCTGACAGCATAACCCGAGGGAGGGTGAACAATGTTAGTGTCTTAGGTAACGTCTTGGTTCAGAGAACTCAGAGGACCTATGCCTATCAGGTCATCTGAACACTAAATCTTTAAAATAGACTTGCTTCAATTACAAACTGTGTTCTTCCTAAAACGTCAGGTAGACTAAAATAAACCCCAGTTCCCTAAGCTTGTCTTTCAGTGTGATCCCTGGAAATGCAAATGTAGCCAGCATCTAACATCACAGGCTCCCAAACTTGCTGTAAAAATGTCCCCACTCAAGGTGTTCCCAGCTTCTCTATAATCATATCAATGATGCACCTTTACAGGTGCATTTTAATCCTGCTCCAGTGATGAGATTATAAAGTACTAAGGCCTTAAAAAAATTAAAAACTGCTAGTCAGTTTAATCGTTTGACATATTCTTAGGAAATTCTCTATAATAAACATTCTGTTTTCCAATATGCAACCAATGGACAGTTTGATCAATTCATGTTTTCAGAGACTCACTTTTAAACTTTGTTATTCCTGTAATTTCTAGAAGTCAGCAATCTACACAGTTAACATAATTTAATAGAACATTACAGTCAATCTTACTGTTTAGATCACCAATACAAGTTGAAAAACAGTATCTTCTCATAATCTTCCTTTTCTGATCCTAACATTCCTTTAGATCCTCTGGTTTCATACATGAACCATAACATGATTGGGTCTGTCTCTTANAATTTAATAGAACATTACAGTCAATCTTACTGTTTAGATCACCAATACAAGTTGAAAAACAGTATCTTCTCATAATCTTCCTTTTCTGATCCTAACATTCCTTTAGATCCTCTGGTTTCATACATGAACCATAACATGATTGGGTTATGCAAATACCAATTTTAACTTTGGCTTTTTTTCTTTTTTAAAAATTCATTTTTAATTGGGGGAAATTGCTTTACAATGTTGTGTTGGCTTCTTCCATACAACAAAGCAAATCAGCCATGCTGCTGTTGCTGCTAAGTCGCTTCAGTTGTGTCCGAGTCTATGAGACCCCATAGGCGGCAGCCCACCAGGCTCCCCTGTCCCTGAGATTCTCCAGGCAAGAACACTGGAGTGGGTTGCCATTTCCTTCTCCAATGCATGAAAGTGAAAGTGAAGTCATTCAGTCATGTCTGACTCTTTGAGACCCCATAGACTGCAGCCTACCAGGCTCCTCTGTCCTTGGGATTTTCCAGGCAAGAGAATTGGAGTGGGTTGCCATTGCCTTCTCCATGATTATACCTATATTACCTCCCTCTTAAGCCTCCCTCCCTCCTCACCCATCCTACCTCTCTAAATCATCACAGACCGCCAGGCTGGGCTCCCTGTGTTATATAGCAACTTCTCACCAGCTATCTATTTTACACATGGTGATGTATATATGTTGATGCTACTTTCTCCACCCATCATACTCTCCCCTTCCCCCACTGTGTCCACAAATCCATTCTCTATATCTGCATCTTCATTCTTTCCCTGCAAACTGGTTCAGCAATACTATTTTTCTAGTTACCATATATACATGTGTTATGTACAATTTTTTTCCTCTTTCTAACTTACTTAACTCTATATAACAGGCTCTAGGTTCATCCACCTCACTAGAACTGATATAGTATTCGGTCACAAGAAAGAACAGTTGGCTATCTTTCTTAATGGGGCCTACCAGTGCAGGGAATGTGGGTTCCATCCCTAGGTACGGAAGATCCTCTGGAGAGGGAAATGGCAACCCACTCCAGTATTCATGCCTGGGAAATCCCGTAGTCAGAGGAGCCTGGTGGGCTATAGTCTAAGGGGCCATTGAAGAGTTGGACACCTTAACGACTAAACAAAAAAGTAATCTTTCTTAATAATATCTTTACTTATTTCTAATCAGTCTATATACATTACAGTCCTTTCCTTTCTTGTCTTTTCCTGTCATGGAGTGAGTCACTGCCTTGATAATCAGTGCTTCAGTGTTTCCAGGATTACTGGGAGGCAGTCTTCCTCCATTATTGAAGACAGCTGTGGTCATGGATAGATTAGATGTACCTTCTCATACTTGAAATAAGCATGCATTTTTATCATGTAATTCTAACATAAAGGATCCATATATTTTCCCAGAAAAATATCATCTGTTCAGTTTGGTTTAGTTCAGTCGCTCAGTCGTGTCCGACTCTGCAACCCCATGAACTGCAGCATGCCAGGCCTCCCTGTCTATCACCAACTCCTGGAGTTTACTCAAACTCATGTCCATTGAGTCGGTGATGCCATCCAGCCATCTCATCCTCTATCATCCCCTTCTCCTCCTGCCCCCGATCCCTCCCAGCATCAGTCTTTTCCAACGAGTCAACTCTTCACATGAGGTGACCAAAGTATTGGAGTTTCAGCTTCAGCATCAGTCCTTCCAATGAACACCTAGGACTGATCTACTTTAGAATGAAATGGTTGGATCTCCTTGCAGTCCAAGGGACTCTGAAGAATCTTTTCCAACACCACAGTTCAAAAGTATCAATTCTTTGACACTCAGCTCTCTTCACAGTCCAACTCTCACATTCATACATGACCACTGGAAAAACCATAGCCTTGACTAGACGGACCTTTGTTGGCAAAGTAATATCTCTGCTTTTTAATACACTATCTACGCTGGTCATAACTTTCCTTCCAGGGAATAAGCATCTTTTAATTTCATGGCTGCAGTCACCATCTGCAGTGATTTTGGAGCCCCCCAAAATAGTCTGACACTCCTTCCACTGTTTCCCCATCTACTTCCCATGAAGTGATGGGACCGGATGCCATAATTTTTGCCATTAGTTTTCTGAATGTTGAGCTTTAACCCAACCTTTTCACCTTTCTTTTTCACTTTCACCAAGAGGCTCTTTGGGTCTTCTTCACTTTCTGCCATAAGGGTGGTGTCATCTGCATATCTGAGGTTATTGATATTTCTCCCAGCAATCTTGACTCCAGCTTGTGTTTCTTCCAGCCCAGTGTTTCTCATGATGTACTCTGCATATAAGTTAAATGAACAGGGTGACAACATACAGCCTTGACATACTCCTTTTCCTATTTGGAACCAGTCTGTTGTTCCATCTCCAGTTTTAACTGATACCACTTTATAGCAAAATTAGGTGTCTTAATATGAAAGTGCCAGTGTTAAGGAACTGTCAGATTACTAAGTTCTTCCATTTTGATAGAATTAATTAGATGCATCAGTTTGACTCCCTGGAGAAGGATATGGCAAACCACTCTGGTATTCTTGCCTAGACAGAGGAGCCTGGTGGACCACAGTCCATGGGATTACAAAGTCAGACAGGACTTTGCAACTGAGAATGCACCAATTTAACTAGTCATTTATTTAATTACAAGTTTTTCAAAATGGATTCAAGCAAAACTGGCAGAGGAAAAAATGTGCTTATTTGAATTTATTAAATGTTTAAGACAGTCAGGTTTAAGACCTTGCCAATATTGAGAACTTAGAAAAATCAAATGATTCTAAAGGTATTCTGATCTCCACAGGACTGTGGGACATCTTGATGTTATTTATACTTCATTCTAAGAATACCATCTTCAAAGGTAACATGAGTCATTAATATCCAGTTATGGACAGATTTTTTAATTGTTTCTCAGACTCCTGGACTTAAGCCATCTGCTCAAAATTTTCAAGTAATTAAAAAAATTCTAACATATAAAAGAATAGCATATTTAGAAATTAAATATTAAAAATATGTAGTTAATTTAAATTTTTGTTAATTATTTATTTTAAATGATATAAAAATTAATCATAAAGTAGAATCACTCCACCAGTGTTTTAAAAATTTTTTTTCTAATTATAGATAAAGGATTTGGCACTGCAATCTCTATTGAAATATAAATTTTATGTTATAATTTTAATGATCTATTAAATGCTTTTTCAATATCTCATTTCCAGAATAATTCTAAAAGCTAGATATTACTAGTACTTAATTTGTTTAACTTCAGCTAATTTATATTTTAATAGAAATATCTGAGTTTTGGATAGTTTTATACATTATGAGTTTCAGATTCTGAGGCTTGTTTAAAAAGTAAGTCATTTAATCTGAGGGGAAAATAATTCCCAAGAAAATACAAATCTGATAAAAGAATGCCATCGTAAAATGTCAAATGCCTAAAATATGTTATGTTGTCAATATTGGCTAAAATGAAGATTACCATACTTGGACTTATTTTACTTTTTCCAAGGGGAATCAGGTGCATGGTTACCTTACTGAGGAGTGGTCCTAGAATTTCTGACCCTACCACACATCATATGGTATACAAAATAATCCAGAAAGAAAGCTATTAATACAAGACCTGTCAATGCAATGCAATGACTCCTCCAGCCACCTTAAGAGAAGGCTATATCTATTTCAGTATGAACACAGTCCAACTTTTCTAGAAAAGAGATAATTTATTTATTGCTTCCATAGACTGCATCAATCCTGAAGTGCTGAACTTTTCTATCATTATCATCATCATCATTGCTACTACTTTGACTTCTTAACTTCTGCCATGAAATGAAGTCTAGAAATTGGACTGACTTTGGGACTAAGATAAGCAATATAAAGTGCATGTAAATTATGGAATGAGTTTCTTATTTAATCTATAGTCTCAGGGATTTCTCTTTGCTTGTAAGATAAATGAGGATTATATAGAAGCATATATTTTTTGACTGAGACAGAAATTTATATATATATATATATGTTTATGTATACGTGTGTATGTTGTTGTTTAGTTGCTAACNAATTATGGAATGAGTTTCTTATTTAATCTATAGTCTCAGGGATTTCTCTTTGCTTGTAAGATAAATGAGGATTATATAGAAGCATATATTTTTTGACTGAGACAGAAATTTATATATATATATATATATATATATATATATGTTTATGTATACGTGTGTATGTTGTTGTTTAGTTGCTAACTTGTGTCAGACTCTTTGTGACCCTATGGACTACAGCATACCAGGCTTCCCTGTCCTCCACTATCTTCTGGAATTTGCTCAAATTCACTGAATTGGTTAACACTATCTAACCATCTCATCCTCTGCCACCCTCTTTTCCTTTTGCCTTTAATGTGTGTGTATACATATCTATAATATAGTGTGAGACAATCTAATACATAAAATTCTGTCATGTGAAACATTTGCAAATTTATTCAATATGACGTGAATATTAGTAAGAGCTAATAGTAAACGCTGAAATTATGAAAAGTTTAAAACAAGTTAAAAATACTTTTGTNGTGTGAGACAATCTAATACATAAAATTCTGTCATGTGAAACATTTGCAAATTTATTCAATATGACGTGAATATTAGTAAGAGCTAATAGTAAACGTTGAAATTATGAAAAGTTTAAAACAAGTTAAAAATACTTTTGTCGAATGGAAGTAGAAAAATTCATATAAATGCAAATACTTTAATACATCTCATTGAAGGTTTTTATCTGTTAAATTTTATGTATGATCTTTAGCAAAAATAAGACTATACCTTATTTATACTTTGATTCTACTTTATAACCTTTAAAAATATCTACAGTATTATAATTATGTGTTAGATTTATTGAATTATGTGTTAGATTTAGATTTATTGAATTATGTGTTAGGTTTATATATACCCTAGTGTGCATAGAGATGCTGCATATCTTGAAATTTAGACTTTAAAAGTGACAGGCATAGTATTTTCAAAGAATTAAAGAAGTCATGATTAATTTATTATAAATATAAAGATCAGTTGTGTGTAGGATGACTTTACTTTTCAGATGTCCCCTTATGGTTTTAAGTAAAGGCATTTTCATAAAGCTCTGAATAAAAGAAATAGTGCCACATACCAAATTATGAAGTAATGTTCTTCCTGTTTTAGTTCAGTCATTTGAAACTAATTATCACTTTCTGTCTCACATTGGTACAGAAATTATCACTATATCTTATTGATTGTAGAAATAAATAATATATAGGTCAGTGAACTCATTTAAAACAAAGCCATGTGACTATGTAAAACCCTGTAGTAACCATTCAGTTCAGTTCAGTTCAGTCGCTCAGTCATGTCCAACTCTTTGTGACCCCATGAATCGCAGCATGCCAGGCCTCCCTGTCCATCACCAACTCCCAGAGTTCACTCAGACTCACGTCCATCGAGTCCGTGATGCCATCCAGCCATCTCATCCTCGGTCGTCCCCTTCTCCTCCTGCCCCCAATCCCTCCCAGCATCAGAGTCTTTTCCAATGAGTCAACTCTTTGCATGAGGTGGCCAAAGTACTGGAGTTTCAGCATTAACATCATTCCTTCCAAAGAAATCCCAGGGCTGATCTCCTTCAGAATGGATTGGTTGAATTTCCTTGCAGTCCAAGGGACTCTAACCATTACCTTCCCTCAAAATGTTAGAATGTTAGAAGGTAGAACTAATCATCTATATAAGTTATAGTATCATAACATGATTATATTTACTCCATGAAATACCATAAACAGTTATTTAAAACACAGCTACCAAACTTACTGATTAATTCTAATTATCTCATTTGTAATTTACCTAAGGACCTTTCTTAGAAGAAGGCAATGGCATCCCACTCTAGTACTCTTGCCTGGAAAATCCCATGGATGGAGGAGCCTGGTAGGCTGCAATCCATGGGGTTGCTGAGAGTCGGACACGACTGAGCCACTTCACTTTCACTTTTCACTTTCATGCATTGGAAAAGGAAATGGCAACCCACTCCAGTGTTCTTGCTTGGAGAATCCCAGGGATGGGGGAGCTTGGTGGGCTACCATCTATGGGGTCAGACAGAGTCAGACACGACTGAAGTGACTTAGCAGCAACAGCAGCAAGGACCTTTCTTACTCTTCATCTTGTCATTTGGTTATTCAAAACTCTCACGAGTGAAAATATGAAGAGACACACAGGATATAAACTAGTTGAAGGCAGAAAACTCAGTGGTATCAGATTTATTGACAAAGCTGCTTAACATTTTAATTATCCCCGCCCCCCTTATTTTAGGAAAGCTAAAGAAGACATACTGTTCAAGAAACCTGATGTGGTTTTTAAAAATGGTGTCGAAATCTTTGATACTTTTCCTATTGAGAAGTGGAGTATATATCCCCTTTTCTTAAGTCTGACAGGCATGTTACTGTCTTGAATCACAAACACTGAGAAAAAATAACTTCCTACCTATGATTGCAGTAGAGCATGCAGCTTCCTTTAGGATTTCTTGGAATGCCCATTTCCCAGAAGCTCAGCCTGGGATGTTCAGCAGGTAGGAGGTACAATCACCTTAAAATTAGCATGCTGAAGGCACCCATGTAGGCGTTCCAGAGTACAGCTTTGGCTGAGTTCCTACCTGACAACTAACATCAACTGACAACCATGTGATTGAGTCTCTTGGATGACTTTAGCAGAAGAGACCCCGAGCAAAACTTGCTTAGCCAAGTCATCTCCAGAATTCTTTTCCCACAGAATTGTGAGCAAAATAAAATTATTGTTTTAAGTCACAAAGCTTTGGGTTATTTATTATACAACAACTATAATCAGATCACCTCCTACCAACTCTGCTTCCTTTATTTAGATGAGGCTGTATCCATGTTTGAGCTTCCCAGGTGGTACTAATGGTAAAGAATTAGCCTGCCAAAGCAGGAG
Organism: Neotragus pygmaeus; assembly: GCA_006410875.1. Lineage (NCBI taxonomy): Eukaryota > Metazoa > Chordata > Mammalia > Artiodactyla > Bovidae > Neotragus > Neotragus pygmaeus. The sequence goes on along the minus strand of SJYV01003896.1, from coordinate 4,424 downwards.
ATGTAAGAGACATGGGTGTCCATGTTTAAGCTGGACTTGATTCAGGAACCAAAGTGAACATTTCAGGAATAGGAAGGCACATACTGAATATGTAAATCATCCCTGAATTGAGAAAAATACCCAGATTACCAAAAAAAATTACAGCAAGAATTCAATTTTTCAGTTTCTCCCTCCCCTACCATACCCGTGTGGTCCTGTGAAGGGTCTTGTATGACCAGCTGAAAGAACAAGAGAAAGTTTGTGCTTGGTTTACAGATGGGCTCACTAAGCATGTGGGTGCAAACTAAAACACTCACAGCTGCATTACAGCCACATTTGTGGCAGTGCTGAGAGACAGAGAGTGCCTAGTGGAAAGAAAGATGTGTATCAGCTGCAGCTCTGAAAACAGCTGAAATAGGGACAGTGGTCAGCCACATGCTTCCTTTCCTCCTCTGAGAGTCTTTTCAGGAAGAACCACCCCATGGGAATAATGAAGAAATCATCTCCCAAACCTGTGTGGAAAAATAGCGGTGTGTGACGCAAAGGATGGAACTGGATATTAGTGAGAGTGTGCCTCTCAGATGTGTGACTCCGGGAATCCAACTCACCAAGAGCTCCAGCCAGCTACTCTGAAATCAACTGCTTTGTTTCCCAAATTCCCCAAATCTGCTCCCAGCCAGTGACTGAGTGTAGCAAGGTAGCAAGGCAAGTCTGTTCTTGGGAGGAAAAGGACTTCTCTGATAAGCATTTTGGATCAAGATTCACTTATAGCCTTACCAAACCTTCCTTAGAGCTGCACTGCAGTCCAGCAGTCTTCACAAATTATCCTATGAGGCTCATAAAAACTTCAGATAATATTATTATCATTTACTTTTAAGGATAATAGAAGCTTAATGATGTTATGATCAATTTCTAAGGTCATGTAGTTGGAAGTGATATAGCTAGAATTTGCAATCAGGAAGTCTGATAATAGAGTCTGTTTAATACAAATTAGCTAGAATAGCATTTCCCCAATATGACTATACTGAGTCATGTACTATTTTTCTTTAGGAACCGAGAATGTAAAGATTGGGCTCTAGGTGGAAGTTTAAACTTTTTGTCAGTGCCTAATGCAAAAAAGGATGCATATTAGAAGAAACTTATTTATGCATTTGTCTGTAAACGAGCAGATGTATTCCAGTATATGCAATAACCAAATAGGCCACACTCTCATTGTGACAAACAACAGTAGATGTCATAGGAATAGGATGTTTATAAGATGTGTCAAACATTTTAATTTGGGGGTTGCATATTTTAATTTGCATAGAAAAGTTTGGCCTCAATCAATCAATCGATTTTCTGCATTTCAACACTTATCAATTTCAGAGTACTGTCCTTGTTGTGAAATTAAATGGCATGGCTAGAAGCAATTAATTAGCCATATATTATAGTCACTCTCAGTAGCATGACCAAATTTAGTTTCTATATACATAGCTGTGATACATCTGCAGGTAATGTTATATACTATTTTTCTGAAGCAATATGTCTTAAAATTAGCACTGTCTGTAAAAAAAATAATAGGTTTAGCAAATCACTTTTGAGAAGCTCTTGTATTACAGATTTTAGTAAAGCAATAAATATTCTTTGGTTCTTTTAGTTTTATATAACATTACAAGTTTTCAGACCCTGACTTAGAAATATGCTATCAATATCTTTCCACAGATATAGAAAATATGTACTTTGGAGAGAAGAAAAAGAAGTATTTATACAAGTTTGGCATGTCAGCCAGTAGCTAAGAGACTCAAGGTTACAAGAGGAATTTTTTAGAATTAAACTAATTGGAGGTTTTATTTTAATTAGTACTCTGAGAAGATTATTGCAGGAAATTAAAATTCAGGGTTTTCTAAAATGAGAAATGGCTTAAAGCAAATAATCATCATTTTAAACCATTAAACCAAAAGAGATTCATGAGAAGTGGAACATTTTTTTTTCTTTATAAGTGAATTGCAATTCTACCACTATGACAGTTTCATCAATATGCTTACAAAATTGGTATTTTTCCCTTGTTTTTTGTATTTTTATTAGTTACTTAACCTTCTTAAATACTTTAGTATATCTGCCAGTTATAGATAATCCAAGATTAAATTTTTTCTAAATAGGTGGTTTTAAAAATTTGAAACATTCTTTGAAAGGCCCATAAATTATACAGATATAGATGTACTATGACAGTTCTACAGAAATGCTAGTGTATGATTCTCTAAAAAATACTTAAAAACCTATAGTAGTTCATGAAATAATTATAAAATATGAAATGAAATAAAACAAAAATAAAAATGTAATCATTAATTCTATATTATTTGAAAGTCATGGAATATCTTCATAATTATAGTATTTAAATATTTAAAATTGTGTTATCATTTTAAACATATTAAATTATATAATATATTTTAAAATAATGTACATTTAAGAAGGTGATTAGAATCATTAAACTTAAGTATATGTGAATAGTATTATTATCAGGATTCCAACATTATCATTGTAAATTTGATTCTGGCCCTCTTTCAAAAGGATGCAATAAAAAAATAACAATCAGATACTTCATTATTTTGCCTGACAGAGATCAAATTGAAATGTTTGGAAAATACCCCCAGAAACTCATGAGCAACTTTATCATCTAAACTCAACTAACTGCTTTACATGTTCTTTTGGGCCATCTGTATGTCTTCTTTCCAGAAAGGTCTATTTAGATCTTTTGCCCATTTTTTTGGTTGGGTTGTTTGTTTGTTTGTTTTTTAATGAGTGCTTCTAGTTGTTTGTATATTTTGGAAATTAATCCCTGTTCAGTTGCATCATTTGAACATACTTTTTCCCATTCTGTGGGGTACCTTTTTGTTTTGTTTGTGGTTTCCTTTGCTGTGCAAAAGTTTTTAAGTTTAATTAAGTTCCATATGGTTATTTTTATCTTTATTTTCATTGCTCTAGGAAGTGTATCAAAAGAGATATTGCTGAGATTTATGTCAAAGAGTGTCTGACATGAAAAGATGCTCAACATCACTAATTATTAGAGAAATGCAAATCAAAACTACAATGAGGTATCACCTCACATTAATCAAAATGACTATCATCAAAAAGTCTACAAATAATAAATACTAGAAACTGTGTGGATAAAAAAGAAACCTCCTACACTGTTGATGGAAGAACTGTATGAAGGTGCCTTAAAAAACTAAAAATAGAACTACCATATGATTCTGCAATCCCAATATGTCCAAAGAAAACCATAATTCAAAAAGATAAATGCACCCCGATCTTCTTTGCAGCACATTTACAATAGTCAGAACATGGAAGTAACCTAAATGTCCATTGACAAAGGAATGGATGAAGAAGATGGGTTACATATATCAACAGAATATGACTCAGCCATAGTAAAGAATGAAATAATGCCATTTGAAGCAATATAGATGGGCCTACAGATTATAATATTGAGTGAAGAAAGTCAGACAGTGTAACACAAATATCATATCACTCATATATGGAACCTAATTTTTTAAATAATACAAATGAACTTATTTACAAAACAAAAACAGACTCACAGACTTTGTCAACAAACTTATGATTGCTAAAGGGGAAAGGCGGAGTTGGGGAGGGATAAAGTAGGAGTTTGGGATTAACCTAGAAATACTACTATATATGAAATACAAAATCAACGAGGATTTAAGTATAGCACAGGGAATTCTACTCAATATTCTGTAATAACCTACATGGGCATAGAATCTAAACAAGAATGTATATATATATATATATATAGGTGAATCACTTTACTGTACACCTGAAACTAAAACAACATTGTAAATCAACTATACTCCAATATAAGACAAAAATTAAATTAAAAACTCAAGTATATCCTTAAGTCTCCACCAGATGGCTCAGTGGTAAAGAATCCAACTTCTAACCAGGAGACAGGAGATATAGATTTGATCCCTAGGTTGGGAAGATTCCCCTGGAGGAGGAAATGATAACCCATTTCAGTATTCTTGTATGGATAATCCCACAGACAGANATATCCTTAAGTCTCACCAGATGGCTCAGTGGTAAAGAATCCAACTTCTAACCAGGAGACAGGAGATATAGATTTGATCCCTAGGTTGGGAAGATTCCCCTGGAGGAGGAAATGATAACCCATTTCAGTATTCTTGTATGGATAATCCCACAGACAGAGGACCCCAGTGGGCTATAGTCCGTGAGGTTGCAAAAGAGTTGGACATGCAAATCCTTAAGTACCACAGAGAACATTTACTATTGGGCTAATGAAACATTATCACTTGCCTTTGACATTTTCAGTTCAGTTAAGTTCAGTCACTCAATCGTGTCCGACTCTTTGCGATCCCATGAATTGCAGGACGCCAGGGCTCCCTCCTCATCACCATCTCCCGAAGACCACTCAGAATCATGTGCATTGAGTTTGTGAT
>SJYV01003893.1:0-12763 GCA_006410875.1 Neotragus pygmaeus | reverse complement strand
GGCATCTGGTCCCATCAATTCATGGCAAATAGATGGGGAAACAGTGGAAACAGTGACAGACTTTATTTTGGGTGGCTCAAAAATCACGGTAGATGGTGACTGCAGCCATGAAATTAAAAGACGTTTTCTCCTTGGAAGAAAAATTAATAGCAACTAAATGGCATATTATAAAGCAGAAACATTACTTTGCCAACAAAGGTCCATCTGGTAAAAGCTATTGTTTTTCCAGTGGTCACGTATGGATGTGAGACTTGGACCATAAAGAAAGCTGAGCACCGAAGGATTGATGCTTTTGAACTCTGGTGTTGGAGGAAACTCTTGAGAGAACCTTGGACTGCAAGGAGGTCCAACCAGTTCATCCTAAAGGAAATCAGTCCTGAATATTCATGGGAAGGACTGATGTTGAAGCTGAAACTCCAAAACTGTGGCCACCTGATGCAAAGTACTGACTCACTGGAAAAGACCCTGATGCTGGGAATGATTGAAGGCAGGAGGAGAGGGGATGACAGAGGATGAGATGGTTGGATGGCATCACCGACTCGGTGGACATGAGTTTGAGTAAACTCCAGGAGTTGGTGATGGACAAGGAGGCCTGGCATGCTGCAGTCCATGGGGTCACAGAGTCAGACACGCCTGAGCAACTGAACTGACTGAATGATAAGCATCTTTTCATATGCCAACTGTATATCTCCCTTGTTACAGTATTTGTCCAAATAATTTACCTGCACATTTTTTCTTGAGTTGTGTGTATTTTGCAAATATCTATTATTTGAAGATATTTCTCCTTGTGTGTCACTTGTCTTGTCATTCTCTAAACAATGCCTTTCAAAGAGCAGAAAGTCTTAATTTTAATGAAGGCCAATTTATTAATTTATATTTTTGTGGATCATTTTTTGACATCATATGTAAGAAAGTTTAGCTAATACAAGATCATAAATATTTTCTCCTTTGCTTTTGTCTAAAATATTTAATTTTAGTTTTTACATTTAAGTCTATAATCCATTTTGAGCTAACTACTGTTTATTGTATCACATATGGATCAGTTTTTTTATATATTGATATCCAATTGTTCCATCACCATTAGTCAAAAAAAGAAAACCCTTTTCCCACTGAATTTCTCTTGCAATTTCATCAAAAGTCAATTGACCATATATATGTGGATGTTCTATCCTGTTCTATTGATCCAATTGTCTGGTGCCAATAGCATGCTGTTTTTCATTACTGCTATTTAATTTTTTTATTACTTTTATTTTACAGTAAGTCTTAAGATCAGATAATTTTGTTCTTTTTCAAGTTGTTTTGCCTATTCTAGATCTTTTGCAATTCTATATAGATTTTAAAATTACCTTGAAAGCTTTTATAAAAGAAACTGTCTGGGATTTCTATTGAGATTGCATTAAATCTATAGGTCAGTCTGAGGAGAATGGACATCATAACCATACAGAGTCTTTCAATCCATGGATACAGTATGTCCCTGCATCTATTTAGGTCTTCTTTACTCTTACTCAGCAGTGTTTTGTGGCTTTCAGTACACAAGTCTTGTACATATTTTATCTGATTCATATTGAAGCATGTCATACTTCTGATGTTTTTATAATTGGCATTTTAAAATTTTAGCTTCTAAAATTATGACCCAGCAATCCCACTGCTGGGCATACACACCAAGGAAACCAGAACTGAAAGAGACACGTGTACCCCATTGTTCATCGCAGCACTGTTTATAATAGCCAGGACATGGAAGCAACCTAGATGTCCATCAGCAGACGAATAGATAAGAAAGCTGTGGTACATAAACACTGTGGAGTATTACTCAGCCATTAAAAAGAATACATTTGAATCAGTTCTAATGAGGTGGATGAAACTGGAGCTGATTATACAGAGTGAAGTAAGCCAGAAAGAAAAACACCAATACAGTATACTAACACATATATATGGAATTTAGAAAGATGGTAANTCTGCATATCTGAGGTTATTGATATTTCTCCTGGCAATCTTGATTCCAGCTTGTGCTTCCTCCACCCCAGGATTTTTCATGATAATTCTGAATAGAAAATCCCATGTTTAACAGTTAATTTTTATTAAAGAAAGATATGAAGCTATTTATTGTTGATCACAGTTTGCCAATGAATTGCATGGAGTAAAAAGGAAGCAGTATCTTTCTTTCTTAATGAATTCTGACATTCAATGTTTAGTCCAAATTTTTTTTCTCCTAATTTATTTATTTATTATTTTATTTGGAGGATAACTACTTTACAATATTGTGGTGGTTTTTGCCATACATTCACATGAATCAGCTAAGGGTGTACATGTGTCCCCATCCTGATCCTCCCGCCCACCTCCCTCCCCCACATCCCATCCGTNTTTCTCCTAATTTATTTATTTATTATTTTAATTGGAGGATAACTACTTTACAATATTGTGGTGGTTTTTGCCATACATTCACATGAATCAGCTAAGGGTGTACATGTGTCCCCATCCTGATCCTCCCGCCCACCTCCCTCCCCCACATCCCATCCGTCAGGGTCATCCCAGTGCACCAACCCTGAGCACCCTGCCTCATGCCTCAAATATTTCTTGAAATAATAAAAGGCTGAGTTTCAAACTTGGTTTATTTTTATAATGCTATTAGGTTTTTTATATTTAAAATTTGATGATAGCATACTAGTCTCTATTTTATTAACATTTTGACTTATTTTGTTATCTTTTTAAAATAGAAATAACAATAAAGAGCTATGAAAATTTTTCTTTTCGCTCCGAATGAGACTACTCAGAACTGTTTTGCACAAAGCAGACTTTGTGAGGTCAAGCATATCTAATTTTCAAAACAGAATGAACATGGTTTAATATATTATGTACCTTTTACAATTACACAGTGAATGTGAAAAAAATTGGTAATGATATATTATATCCCTACCCCACTTACCCCCCACAAAAGCAATCCCCAAAGGTAGAAAACATGGTCTATTTTTAAGATAGGTACAATTATTTCTGAACCCTAACATTTTGCTGGTAGTTACATCTATGATCTTTATGTCCCACATGTCTTTTATGATGGCTTATTTAAAATGAAAATCTTGACTTTTACAAAATTTATAGAAACTCTAATCTGACAAAGGTCATTTTTAAAATAATAGTTAACTGTTGTTGCTGCTGTTAAAAGTTAATAAGCTGGTTCACAATCTTCTAGGAATATATAAAAATGCTTTAGAATAATATTTAAAATAATTTGCAAGCAAGTATTACTTGAAATAAGACTTTCAAATCATCTGTCATATTTTAAATGTAACTTACATTTTACCATCATATTTAAAATATTATAGTAAACTATTCCTGTTAATGTTGTAATTTCTATCCCTAGACTTTCATTTACATTTGAGGTAGCAAAAATATTGACTTTTGGCACTTGAAATGACATGACTGGCAGAGATTACTTTGTAATTTCTGGTGAAGTTGTTGTTGCTTGCTTTTTGTTTGTAATAGTTATACATGCACAATTTGCAAGGCATTATTTTTCACAAAATTATGAGAGTATTTCTTGAGAGATCGTAAACAGGGACACTATTTTTCTTACATGGATCGATGCATATAAGGTATTTCCTAATAAGTAAGGAAATGGCAACCCACTCCAGTGTTCTTGCCTGGAGAATCCCAGGGATGGGGGGAGCCTGGTGGGCTGCTCTCTATGGGGTCTCAAAGAGTCAGACATGACTGAAACGACTTAGCAGTAGCATAACTATAAACCCCAAAGATTTTAATCATTATGCTATGATGCCTAAGTATCATAAGGACATAAAAAGCATGAGGAAAGAAAAATGCATTTTTATAGGCAATTAAAAATCTATGAACTTAATTATATACATATACAGACTTCCCTGGTGGCTCAGACGGTAAAGTGTCTGCCTGCAATGCAGGAGACTCGGGTTCGATCCCTGGGTTGGGGAGATCTCCTGGAGAAGGAAATGGCAACCCACTTCAGTATTCTTGCCTGGAGAATCCCATGGACGGAGGAGCCTGGTAGGCTACAGTCCATGGGGTCGCAACAGATAGACGAAAATGTACATTAACATATATAAAACAGAATTATTCCTTGCTTCTGGAGGTTTTACTTTTTTCCTCTTTGGTACTTTTACTAACACTGTGAGAAAGTATTCAGTATCTTCCCCACCAGTCCATAACCCACCTGCCAAAGAGTAATGAGTGTTTAAAGATTTATGCAATTTGAAATGGGGCTAAGTTCTTCATGTACTATGAACAGATTTTTAAAATACAATTGTACATATTACACATACACAGTTACACACACAGAAGACAGGCCAGAACATCTTTTATTTGTCTAGTAACTTAACATACGGTTTCCAGAATTGGGATAAATGTTATTGCTTTATTTTTCATAAATTATTTTTTGAATGACAGTTCAAGGACTGGATGTTGTATTTGCCCACCCCCTCCCCCGCAAAAAAACCCACAGGAAAGCAAAGTTATTTCAGAAATCTCATTTTACAGCCATAGCCTGAAGCTGACATATTTTTATCTCAAGGATGAGAAAGGAAAAGCCCAGAAAGAATTTAATAGGATAAACAAACTAAAAGAGAGTTGAGCAGTCTCTTCTAAATTATCCACTCTTCTTCAGATGAGTGACTTTTTATTGCCAGTGTATCTTTCCCGCATGACCATACCCAGCAATTAAAGGCGATCCAACTCTCAGCCCTATTCTCTCACCCCATTTCCCTTCATCAGGACCTCTGGCACTTGTGGTTTCCTTGAATATATTAAATATGTTCCAAACTCAAGACTTTTGCACAAACTTTCCCTTCTGCCTCAGTGTCTCCAGTTTACCACTGTGTCTCCACGATTCACTCTGGGCCTTCTTTCAGATTTCTGTTCAAGTGTTGCCACTCCAGTGAGCCCTCTGGCCCCTCTTTTTAAAATGTAACTCCTTCCTTGCTTTATTTTCCTCCATCACATATGTCACCATTTGACTTTCCACTCATCAGTCATAAATTTCTGAGGTAACTATCCATCACTTACTTAGTGACAGAAGTTGTATGAAAGAAGAAAAATCATTTTGTTCATTTTTGTGTCCCAACAGTGCCTAGGACACGGTGGCACCCTGTAAATCTTTGTTGAATCGATGAATGTTGAATACACAATAAAGAAGCATATTCAGAAGGCTTTCAGTTTTTTTAAACCATTAGGAGATAATAATTCACAGAAATTAAATTCAGTTTTCCAGTTGGAACATGGCATTGGCACATGAAAAACTGTTATGTGTTCATCTCACCTAGAAGAATCGTTAAACACATCTGCAGCTGTTAAATCAGGAGTATTGATGGAAACATTTGGAGCTGTCTCCATCTCAGTTAACTTTCCCATCACAATTCATCTTATCTGCCCTGTTAGAGGTTGTTTCCCAAGAAGTAAAAACAGTGGGAGGAACTTAATAAATATTTACTGTATTAAAACATATATTTATTAGAATATATATGTGTGCGTGAATCCATACACATACATATTATGTATTATCTTACTGTATACAAAGCTTTCGGTCTTTAGAACCTCTTGATTCTTCATGAAGAAAGATTCTATTTTCTCTTTCATCTTCAGCTAAAACACAAAGCCAAATGCTCCAACCTTGTAAATTACCAAAGTATTAACCAAAGCCAGCTGCAATTTACAAATGCCCCTTTTTGCACAGAGTTGGACAGGACTGAAGCAACTTAGCAACAGCAGCTTTTTATAAGAAGTCAGTCGGAGCATGTGTTCTCCTTAAGTATTGCATTGCACTTGATCTCTCTAGGTCATGCATCCATTTTTTATAGTTCACAATCTAACTTAATGAGGACTCCTAAGGTTCAGTAATGCTTTCAACATTCTCTGAAGCTTGCACACGCACACACACACACACTATATTCATTTTAAAAATCCATTATGCTACACAGCATGAAGTGACATAATATAGGATTGAAATTTTTTATTTTATTTATAAAAAAGTACCTGTGATACTAATTAATTCATTTAAATGGGTGTCAATATAAAACCATGAAGAAATGGAACAACAAAAATATGGTACAATAAGAGACTCTGATTTTTATGTTTGTAATTGGGGTATGGTTGCTTTATAATGCTGTGTCAGCCTCTGCTATACAATGAAGTGCATCAACTATATGTGTACCTCTATTCCTCCCTCTTGGACCTTCCTCCCACCTACCCCCATCCCACCCATATAGGTCATCAGAAAGCAGAGCTGAGCTCCCTGTGCTATATGGTAGATTCCCACTAGCTATCTTTTCTAAAGACTCACTCTGCTTAGAACACAACACAGGCCACTCTCTGGTGAAAGGCACTTAGAGGAGCACATTAACTTCTGCAAGCATCCCAAGAGTTATTTTAGAATGGGAAGATACACAGCTCAGGCCCTGGAGATAAGCTGGCCAATTAACACGGCTCTTAGGAAAGCTTATAGTGCTGGAGCAGTGATCAGGGGCTTTCACTGGGCCATAGTTACTTAGGTCCCAGTCTGATTCTTAGAAATCAACCCTAAATATAAATATCTATATATAAAGGCCTGTCCCTTTGTTGATATTTTGTTTTGTTTATTGAGCACACACTAAATCTGTGGCTGTCTCACAGACATTTATACCCATTATTCTGTTATAATAGTCACAGAACCTCCTTTCACTCTTGAAAGTGTGCCTGCTTGGAAAGAAATGATCTGGTCCTCAGATTCAAACCCATCTGCATCAAGTGAAAAGATTCCTTGTCTCTGGCAGTATCTACTCAGAGCCCCTTTGTAGACCACACCCTTGAGGAGATTTACTAAGAGGAAAGGTAGAAAAAGGCCTAAGAACTGATTTACTTTTGATCACTTAAAGAGTACAATTGCTGTTTGTAAACAATTTCAAAATCATGGTTTCATGTGTGTATATAAATGATTTTAAAATGTGATTAATTTTACCTTAAATTAGACCCTGCTTATATGAACCGAATGTGACTTCACTATTAAAAAAAAATTGCATGCATACAAGTTTTTTAAACCAGCGTTATTTTTTCCTTCTCTTTTCTCAAAATAAACCCATAGCCTCCAAAATACTGAAGGATTATTAAACAAAGGAGGAAATATCAGGAAATCGAGTCCTACTGTTTTTTTTCCCGCTGACCTCAGCGTGCCACGGGAGGGACCACGTCCTTCTAAGATCACTGAGGCTGCTGCACCGAGCCGTGGCCTGGGCTCAGCCAGTCACACACCCAACATCTCTGCTTTATCAGGTTGCTGTGTGACTGCATGTGGGCATTTACATAGCTTAAAAAGCAAGGCCCAAGGCTTAAATCACTGGATTATTAAAATAATGTTTTGCCAAGTCTTGTGTTAGGAAACCTAAACACTAGCTCAACACAAAATTTTTAAGTTTGATTTATTTCATCAAGCCCATAAAACACATAAAATACAGTGTTTAACTTTCCCTTTTACTCTTTATATCTACAAGCATCTCTGCTGAAATGAAAGCAGTCTGTTTCTGAGGCTCTCTCTCTCTCCAGCACACCCTCCTCCTTCCCACTGCCTCCTTCTCCGCCTATTCCCTCAGTTTCTCCAAATAGGTTGGGCAGGAATCATCCAGGTCGATAGCAACTCCCATCCAGGTCGACAAAACTCCCATCCAGATTCAAAGAACAAAATGGCTACGAACGTTGTACCTTTTGTGGGAGAAATCTGGTTTCAAGGGCAGAATCTGCTCCTCCCATCTGTTGAATCTTAGATACTACCACATGATTCTGGGTCATCCCTTCCCTCTCCTGACCCCCTCTTCCCTGTGACGTGACGGGGACTCACTTAGGAGGACTCCTATCTCTAGCACTCAAACACAAACTGACACATGGGGCTTATCTGTCATTTACCAGGAAGTTTTCCCTTCTCCCCTTTTTCTTAAAGAATGAGTTTTTGAAAACAAAGCAACTTTGCATATAATTTGTCTTGACTAAAATGAATATCAACACATGGTTGGCCCAAGCTATGTTAAAAGTCTCTTGTGTTCATCTCTAAAATGTGCCTTGAATTTGTTTTATTCTTTCCTTTTAAAACTAGCCCCATCATTACAGCCACCATCCTCCTTTGCCTAGATACAACAGCTTGAGAACTGGTCTCCTCATTTTTATTCTCATCTTGCTGCACTCCCATTCTCAATGGGTAAGCCAGAGACCAACGATCAGGGGATGCTAGTGGTAAAGAATCTGCCTGCCAATGCAGGAGATGCAAGAGACTCAAGTTCAATCCTTGAGTCAGGAAGACCCCCCTGGAGAAGGAAATGGCAATCTGCTCCAGCATTCTGGCATGGAAAAATTCCATGGACAGAGGAGTCTGGCCAGTTACAGTTCCTGAGGTCTCCAAGAGTCAGACATGACTGAGCACTTGTCATTGGTCACCAGGGCCTGAAAGGTCCTGCAGGCCTTGACCCTAGACCCCGACATTTCTAACCACTCCCTCCTTAGCTCACCCCTTCCAGGCAAGATCCACTGCAGAAGGGATAGGCTACCCACTCCAGTATTCTTGGGCTTCCCTTGTGGCTCAGCTGGTAAAGAATCTGCCTGCAATGTAGGAGACCTAGGTTCAATCCCTGGGTTGGGAAGATCCCTTAGAGAAGGGAAAGGCTATCTACTCCAGTATTCTGGCCCGGAGAATTCCTTGGACTGTATAGTCCATGGGGTCACAAAGCATTGGACACAACTGAGTGATTTTCACTTTCTAGCAAAGGAGGCCTTTTTAAGTTCATGAACCAACCCCAGCTCAGCCTGCTCAGAGCCTCTGTACCAGCTGCTCCTGCCGCTGATCTTTGCAGAGTTGACATTCAGGTCTCAGTTCTGATATCACCCTTTAGGGATGCTTCCAAAGAGTTGTACCTAGAGTTGTCCTTTGTATTCTCCCACAGTAACTTTTTTTTTTTAATCACATCACCTCCATATTATTATAGAGAGAGCAGAAATTTTTAAAATATGCCAAATTCCCAAGGCCAGGTACAAAAGGAGAAAAGCTATGGTCCCTTAGCTTCCTGAGTCCTTCTCAATTTGAAGAAGGCTCACTTGACTTGACAGCTTGTCACCAGCAAAGTCGTGGGAGCTACAGAAGAAAGAGGGTTTCTTCTGGAAGAGAGGGAACAAAGGGCTGACAAACTGTCCTCCTCACTCTTTTGCGAGGCTTTGTCTGTCTCCCTGGAGGTGTAGTCAGACTTTCTGGAGAGGATCCCAAGGGAGTGGGGCTAGGTTGGTCCCTGGGTTGGACAGGGCTTCCTGCAGAGCTGCATGGGCAGCTGGTTAGGGGCACTTCTAGGGGAACAGGGACCCATGGGAGGATGAGGGATGTATCACTGTGCACTGAGTGAAGACGCTCTTTGTGCGTCCTCCTAACTATGAAAGACCACCAGTGGCTCCAAGGCTTTACCCTCTTATATTGGTACTCCTGGCAATGTGACTCTGAAGCTTCTCCCATCAAGGGATGGAAGCTTGATCCTGACTCATTTTGGCCAATAGAATGTGGTTGAAGTGACGAAGGCCAATTCTGGGCTTAAGCTCAAGAGACCCTGTAGTTTCCACTTGGTCCTGAATTTCTGTGACCTCCTGGATCAGCTAGCTCATTGGAGGATGAGAAGACATGTAGAGGAGACATGACTTGTGCCAGCTGAATACCAACTACCAGCGAATCTTCTTCGGATCTGCCTGATAATACCATTTGTGTCAGCTACCATGTGACTGTCATTTTAACAGAAACCACTTGTCATGGTCTTCATAGACGGGGGCCTGGGGACTGCAGTCAATGCGAAGAGGGATACAGGGGACCCAAGTCTCAAGTGAAACAAGGGTACTTTATTTGCATAAATGCATGCTTATATATTTTCAATAAAATGATGACTCAGCCATTAAAAAGAATGAAATTTCACCAGTTGCAACAAAATGGATAGTCCTTTAAGTACAAGGTACCTGAAGAGAGTCACTGAAGGAAGTCCAAGCAGGTGCCCTTTCCCATGATCTCAGTCCTGAGAACTGCATGCAGCTCTGCTTGTTCCTGTTTTCCAGGACCTGATAAGGAACAGAGTCCTTGAGAAATGGCACACAAAGGAAGAAAACATATTGGATCCCTTAAAGTTGAATGTCCCCTGACAACCATTGACATGAAACTGACATTGATGGAGAAAATAGACCATTCCTCTACTTCAGATGGCACCTGCCTCCTGGTGAACCAACATCTCCAGGGTTGGGGTCAAAATGCAGAACCAGCTGAGCTGTGACCTCAGCTAGGGACAAGATTAGAACAAGCACATCTGTCTGGCAGCCCATGCAAGAAAGTCTTTAGATAAAAGAGAATAGGTTTTAATACGGCTATCAAAACACTAAAATTTATTGTGAGGACTTTATAAAAATAAAGAATAGTTCTGCACAGGAAAAGAAAAAAATATTCTGTAGAGTTTAACACCTGAAGTTCTTAAAAATAAGTATAAATTTATGAACTATCATTATTTCCTTCACTAGCTATGTTATGACTTCTCATAATTACTTGAAAGGAACTTTATAAACATAGAAGTTTATATTTAAGATGGATAAAAGTGGGTTTATGGTAAAATAATTTAACAGCAAGAATGTTCTTGAATATCAGAAAAGTAGGTAAATCTGTCACCTTTGATAGAGAACAGAGTCTATTCAAATTTATCTTACATTGCCTTAGTTCACTAGTACTTTGCCTAGTTCACTATCTTGGAATTTCTTTTTCAAGTCAACAAAGACTAAAGCATGTTGCAACACAGCATCTGAATGCATAAAATAATTTTAGGACCAACTGTTTCGTTCATGGCTTTATCTTAATTGTAATTGATTCCAGTCTTAAAACAGAGATGTGTAGGTTTACTTCAAGTCTTCTTGTAAGGGGATTATGTTGTCGCCGTGCACCTTTGAGGCCCCTGCTTGGTCTTGCATTCCCTGTTAGCCATTTGTTAGGTAGCTCTTTAAACAGTTTTATAAACAGTTTGGAAAACTAAAATCATGGCATCCAGTCCCATCACTTCACGGTAGGTAGACGTGAAACAATGGAAACAGTGAGACACTTAATTTTTTTAGGCTGCAAAATCACTGTAGATGGTGACTGCAGCCATGTAATTAAAAGACACTTGCTCCTTGGAAGAAAAGTTATGACCAACCTAGACAGCATATTAAAAAGTAGAGACATTACTTTGCTGACAAAGGTCCATTTTGTCAAGGCTATGGTTTTTCCAGTGCTCATGTATGGATGTGAAAGTTGGACTGTGAAGAAAGCTAAGTGCTGAAGAATTGATGCTTTTGAACTGTGGTGTTGGAGGACTCTTGAGAGTCCCCTGGACTGCAAGGAGATCCAACCAATCCATCCTAAAGGAAATCAGTCCTGAATATTCATTGGAAGGACTGATGCTGAGGCTGAAACTCCAATACTTTGGCCACCTGATGTGAAGAACTGACTCATTGGAAAGGACCCTGATGCTGGGAAAAATTGAAGGCAGGAGGAGAAGGGGATGACAGGGGATGAGATGGTTGGATGACATCACTGACTTGATGGATGAGATTGAGCAGGCTCTGGGAGTTGGTGATGGACAGGGAGACCTGGTGTGGTGCACTTGATGGGGTCACAGAGAGTCAGACATGACTGAGCGACTGAACTGGCTGAACTAAACAGGCATTTTCAGAAAAAAAGTTGTCAGAGAACAGAGACTGAGAGCTTAGGCTCTGAATTGAGACAGACTTAGGTACAAATCCTGGCTCTGTCAGGGCTTGGTTCAGAGTCTTAGTCCTAAGCTGTAAAAACTGGGCAACAGGATTTTCAAAGGATTTAAAAAAAATAAAATATGTGAATCACTTCCTAGTATGTGGTGATTTTTTAAGTGATTCCATGTGAATCATAAAATGAGCTAAATAAATTGAGCTGAAAATAAATGTTCTAGAAAGAGGTTACAGTGAAAATAATCACAATTTATAGATATTAACTTGACATAATGTTCTAGCTAACTAATCATTTTACGATGTACTAACTTTGATTTTTTTTCAGATGTTGTTTATAGGATTGGCTATTTTAAAACATTCAGGAGTTAGAACGAAGTTTAATTAGAGGTCATTTGCATGTGTTACGAATAATAATGAGTGTTCTCCGTTTTGATAATGAAAATTTCCCTGAGGTATAGAAAAGGAGTGAAGAGGACATAGGATGAAGACATGTTTAACTAATAAGAACCTATTGGGTTGATATCTTGCAGTACTCAGAGTCTCTGTGCTTGGATTTTTTAAGACGTCCATTTAAAAAAAAATTATTCATGTTTTAGTTGTGCTGGATTTTCTTTTGCTGTACACTGGCTCTCACTAGTTGCGGCAAGTGGAGGACACTCTTTATTGCAGTTCATGGGCTTCTTAATGCAATGGCTTCTCTTGTGCGAAGCGTGGACTCCAAATGCACAGGCTCAGCAGTTGCTTCAAGGCACATGAAATCTTCCCGGGCCAGGGATCGAACCCATGTCCCCTTCATTGGCAAGCATCCTCCCAACCATTGTACCACCTGGGAAGTCCCTCCTACAATTATTTTGTCAGTGTGGTAATTTAATTCTCTTAGACATAAGTACCAAATGAACCCACCATTTTCCCATACCAACTTGGAGAGTCAGCCTATATCAATTTTCATTAGACAATTGAAATAGCAGAAAGTGAAGAGGAACTAAAAAGCCTCTTGATGAAAGTGAAAGTGGAGAGTGAAAAAGTTGCCTTA
>SJYV01003890.1:0-35888 GCA_006410875.1 Neotragus pygmaeus | reverse complement strand
CCTGGCATGTGTTTCCTGGGAACTGGCAAGTCAGTTGCCTGAAACTTCAGGATCAGCAGTCCCTGCAGCGTGCATTCTCCAAGTGCAAGGGCCTGTGTCTGTGCATTTAGCAAAGAAACCAGGGTCTCTTCCTTGCTCCTTGTCTTGACAAGGGTTGGCATGGATGTAATGGAATCATCTGGCCTTCTGTATTCAGTCAGAGATGACATCCATTCCCTGTCAAAGGGTGTAGTTTGTATTCGAATGTTAGCCAAACTGAGCTATGGTCATTTAGTCAGACACATACAGGTACCAAGGCTCTCCTGGCACTGTGACTGTGGAGAACACAGCTCCCACAGACATGAATCCATGCTCTGCATCCAGGCTGCCTGAAGCTGAACTTCTCCAACAGGAAGGAGAGTGTGTCCTGGCCTCTGTACCGATCTGCTTTCAGGAATCACCTCCTGACCCCCTCACAACCTCTGTGTCTGTCACTTACTTCTCATGGAAGGACCTTCCTCTTGGGGTTAATAGTACAGGGGATTGACTCACAGGCCCTCTCGAATGATCTGCTGCCAACGCAGTGGAGGATAGAATATGGATTACCAGTCCCGAGCCCTCCCATGGGCAGCCAAGAACCCCAACACCGATCGTCCATTCCGGGGAGGTCCAGATGGACCCCACCTCAGCAATCCTTTTACATCCTGGAGAGTTGTGGTCCAAGAACCAGTTGAGGACGTTCACACTGGTGGTGTCTGGCCTGAGGTTTGAGCTCCCCATCCATTGTCACAGAAGCAGTGGACCAGAGAGGACGTACATGCCCTATATTCTGAAGGAGGACAGTGGAGACAGCAAAGATTAAGGTAGGCAGTGCATCTGACTCCCTCTCCCAGCCACCCACACCGCCCTAGGAGCCAGATCGCACCAGCAATGCCAAAGTGGTTCTCCTTAAAGATCNTATTCTGAAGGAGGACAGTGGAGACAGCAAAGATTAAGGTAGGCAGTGCATCTGACTCCCTCTCCCAGGCACCCACACCGCCCTAGGAGCCAGATGGCACCAGCAATGCCAAAGTGGTTCTCCTTAAAGATTTCTCTGTTCCTGAAGCATGGGTTGTCCCAAAAAGAAAATACCAGCTTGCAGTGGGCCTGGGGATGGCCTCATTGTGGCACCTGCCATGACCAGCAGGANAAGATCTTGTCCTACTGTTGGTATCCAGATTTATATTTAGCCCAGCCTCATGGAGGTGGTGATTTGCTATGAAATATGTGACTGGTCTGAGCAGAATTTTGTCTGTGAGATGTAGAAATAGAGGGATTAGGCTGACACCAGGGTGACTCTCTGTAAATTCAAAGGTTACATTTCTTCCTTTTAATACAAGGTCTATCTGCAGAGGGATAGGCCATCAGAGAGTTTTATGTACTTTCTGAGGGTTTTATTATCCTTCAGAACACAGACCTTGAATCAAGTAATAGAAATTAGTAGTACACACACTTTTGTGAGCATTAATGACTAAAACCTCAAAACACTGGCCAGCTGTCTCAGATGAAGCTGGCCATCTTGTATTTTGGAGTTCTCCTTTATACTCCTTGGTGGTCACATTTAATTATGTTCACATTGGAGTTTCAACTTGATGACTTTTGAAAGGCTGAATATGTATACAATGACCAAGCTCTCTGTAAAAACTAGACTATGACCCATAGTCTATAGCAACCAACCCAAGAAACCAATCCAATATCTACAGTGACCAGCCCAAGAAGGTGACCTTACTATCAAAAACAAACACATTATCTCTAGCAGTAATAACTCCTGTAACATTCGACTCTGTAGAGCCAGGACTTGATTTATAACTAAGAACTTCCCTAATTTTTGTCCACTCTTCTGATTAGGACCAACCAGAGAAAGTCAACTATGTGTCCCTAACCAGTCACACAGGATGCCTTGCTTTGAATTAGTTCATCTACACTTTCCTTTGCCAGCAGCCTCCAATCAGGGCAAATCTGGAAGTCATCTCTTTCTCATAGTAAAACTTTTCCATTCCTCTGTCTGCCTTTGAAGTTCTCTAAAAAACAGAAGTGTTGCTGGCTGACTCTGTTGTTATAGCAAGCTCTGAATAAATAGCTTTTGGTTGGTCTCGTTTGGTTGATCTTAATGTATTTCCACATTTCTAACATCTCTCTGATACCTAGATTCTAAAAAATCTAAGTAACAAGAATCCTAATGACACATGAGTGTGCCCCTAGTCCTTCTCAGCATCTCAGTACCTTTATCACTGTTCCCAGGTTTTCTGGCTCATTGCCTCGTGGGCACTGGTGGTAGTGGAAAGAGCCCAGGTGCAAGTGGATGGCTTGGTTTTGGCTCCTGGCTCAAACTCTTCCTGTGTGACTTTAACTAGACCTCCAAACTCTCTCTTCATCCCTAAAGTGGGAGTAGCACTGCCTCCCAGTGTTGTTTTTTAGACTGAGAAATATGACGTATTGGAAGAAGAAAAGTGAATGCTTAAAGAGCTTTCAGGCTTCCCCGATGGTGCTAGTGGTAAAGAATCTACCCTCTAACGCAGGAGACACAAAAGATACGTGGGTTCATCCACTGGAGAAGGGAATGGCAACCCACTCCAGTATTCTTGCCTGGAAATTTCCATGGACAGAGGAACCTGGCAGGCTACAGTCCTTGGGGCCCGCAGAGAGTGGGACATGACTGGGTCGACTGAGCACACACACCAGAGCTTTCAAAACATTGCATTTGTGGTTTTCAGCTTCACCTAAGGTGTACTTACATAGCACCAAGTATGTGCCAGTCAGTGTAAGTGCTTGACAAATAATAACTCACTTAATCCTCCTAATGTTCCTATGAAGCTTATGTTCATATGTTATCCCCACTCTAAAGAAAGTTCGTGCCGAAGGCCTGTGTCCTAGGCGACACACGGAGGACTAGCTCCTTGTTTGTGCAAAGAGTGCCTCAGGCAAAGAGTGCCACATGCGCCTGCATGTAGACTTTCCCTGCTCCTCATGGTTAAGCCCGCCAAGAAGCTATCCTGCCCCCATGCTGGGGGCAGCCAAGTGGCCTGTGGCGAGGTATCATCCATCAGCAGGCTGTGCCTCAACACACACCAATCTCACAAAGCTCATTCTCAGCACACAGCTGCTTTTGTTTTGGGGGCTTCCCTGGTAGCTCCGATAGAGAATCTGCCTGCAATGCAGGAGACCCGGGTTCAACCCCTGGATCAGGAAGATCCCCCGGAGAAGGAAATGGCAGTCCTCTCTAGTACTCTTGCTCAGAGAATTCCATGGACAGAGGAGCCTGGTGGGCTACAGTCCGTGGCGTCTCAAGAGAGTCAGACATGACTTGGCGACTAACATTTACTTATATTCTAAAGAGGAGGAAAGTGAAGTTTGGAGATATTAAGAAATCTTCCCAAAGTGATCTGAGTGCTTCGTGGTAAACAAGGGGGAGACTTTTCTCTTTGTTCTTTTCAGATCTCATTCATTATAAAATCTCAGATTATGAAAAGTATGACTTTGCCTTCCCCACATTTTCTTCACTCAGGCACAACTCTGGCCTGGGTTCTATCAGCCTTTCACTTAGATGATCACCACATTGTACACTGAACTCCTTCATTTATAGCTTCTTTTGTTAAATGATAATAAAAATAAAATCTTTTTTCCATTAAAGATAACTCACCATACTTCCCAACAGTAATCAATTGCCCTTGTTATCAAATTCTAAACCTTGTTACCCCAGACTTTCTACTTCCCAACAGTAACCAACTGCCCATGTTATCAAATTCCAAACCTTGTTATCTCAG
The DNA here is from genome assembly GCA_006410875.1 of Neotragus pygmaeus. NCBI lineage: Eukaryota > Metazoa > Chordata > Mammalia > Artiodactyla > Bovidae > Neotragus > Neotragus pygmaeus. The sequence continues at coordinate 32,106 of SJYV01003890.1, read as the reverse complement.
ACTTTCTAACAAATGCAACTGAAATGCGCCGCATGTGTATTAAGTATTAGGCTTTGTGCTAAACACATTATATGACAACATGTTATGAGCCCCATGTTTCAGATGAGGATACTTAGTCTGAGAGAGACCAGATAACTAACTGGTAGCCAGTAGGCATAGGATGAGTCTGTGAAAACTCAAGCCCAGGCTTCTTTTACTTCCTTTCTTACTGTAACTTATTTGCTTGATGTCAATTAATTTTGTATATAGCTGCTTATTTCCTATTCTACTCTCTTCAGTCTGTTTAGGATATATCATGTTTCACTTTTAAGTTTTCCCTTCTCAGTCACTTTCCCTTCTTTTCAATCAAATAAAATCCCCAGCCTGTAAAACACAGCTCTCATCTCAACTGCTTTATGAAGAAATTCATCCCATGCAAATGCTTTATGTATGTGTTTAGTGTTGTTTTGATGCATTTCCCCCCAAATCTTTTATCATTTATTTTACACTAGGTTCCTAAATTGACACTCTGTTTTTTTTTTTTTTTTCATCTCCTCATGTTCATCTATATCAGAAACTATTAACATTAGGAAGACCTCTACCAAGCGTAGGGAATACAAGAGTTCCAATTCCACATTTTAAATTCATACCTAGTCCCGATAGTCAAGAACTAGGAGATATTTGTAAAACAGATCGATGAAAACACTCTCATTAATTTCTGCTAATTCTTTTTCCTGTGAAGGAGACAAACAGAATTAGTTGGCTTACCTTTTAACTAGGTTTCTCTGCATCTTACTCATTGCCTGCTCTTACCTTTTGGTAATCCACTAGGAAAGGAATACACCATTAGAAGGTCTACCAATCACAGCCCTGTCTTTCATTTTTTGTTCACCCCTTCTTATCTTGCATTTGCCCCTCCCATATATTCTAAATCACAATTTATATAAACCAGAAAGTCATATTCAATTATACATAGCCTGCACTCACATAAATGTGTCATCCATTTATGTGTAGTCCTAAGAAAATCTGAACTACTTGCACAGATATGTGGATGCACACAGTCATGGGTGTATCACACAGGATGAAGGAGGAAGTGGCAAGTAAGATGAGAGAATGCTATGTTTGTTTAGTAGAGAGAAAAGAGTTAGAGTAGGTCCAGAGGAGTCTACTTCCTCCCCTGCTCTTAGATTTGGGTCTTTGCCCCCATGTTTTGTTGTTGTAACTTAATATCGCATTCATTCTACTTTATTTTGTATTGCAGTCCTCTCTTTCTTTTATGAGAAGGTGATTTTATAGGTCTGTGCTGCACAATATGGTAATCACTAGCCACACACTGTCACTGACATTTCCACACTCAACATCCTGTAAGCCTAAAAATACACTCCAGATTCTGAAGACTTAATAAGAAAAAAAAGTAAAATTTATCATTAATAAGTTTTACACTGAATGTGTTGAAATGGTAATTTTCATATATGTAGTTAAAGTTTACAATCAAACTTAATTTTACCTTTTCCATTTCCCTTTTTAAATATAACCACTAGAAAAACTGAAAGTGCACATTTGCTTTCACTCATGACTGTCATTATCTTTTTATTGGAGAGTGCTGGTTATAAATGGCAGTGATTGTGCAATTTTCCAACTTGTATAAAATATTGCACAGTATTCTCAGGCAATAGATGATAAATATTTGTTGGAATTGAGAAAGTAGTTGGGGCACTTGGTGAAGTGAATGAGTGAATGTGTGGTACATAGCTTAAAGACTTTATTTAATTCACATGGTTACCATTTGCTGTCAGGCACTCAAATCTAGGTATTGAGTTGACCAAAAAGTTCATTTGGGTTTTTCTACCATAGCATACGGAAAACTCAAAAAAAATTTCTGGCCACCCGATGTTATTAGACAGAATGAAGACATGGAGACAAGATCTTTATTATAAACAAAGGCAAAGGTTGGTAGGAAAGAAAATGTGACAATGACGGCATTCTTAAAATAGTCAATAAATATTTACTGAGGACCCATTAGATGCCAAATCCTGTTTTAGGCATCAGTGATACAAAAACGATTCTGGCATGCCACTGTACCACCCTCAAGCTCAGGTGAGGGTAGAAAGGCACACAGTTGATTATAGTCCGGTCAGGATTCCTGGTCACCGTGGACTGTATTTGCTGCAACACCATGTAGAGACGTGGAAAATCGTTGGCAGCCACATGGCAGTTAGATGAGAGCTGAATCATGTGAATGCAAGGTAAGAGCCCCACAGAAGCTGTCCTGAAGTTCCTACTGTTTGTTTTGCTTGGAAGAGTTCCATGGGTAACAGGCTTTTCAGCAGAAGGGCATTCTGGAACTATTATCTGTGAGAGTTTTTAACTAACTGTTTATCAACAGCACTTTAGGGCCACAGAAAATGTGTTAAGTGTAGATGACTAAGTGTGCATTTTAAGCATGAGTTGAATTTCTAACTGCCTAACAACAGGAAAACAAGTACCTGGCAGATATGCTAGACCTTTCTTCTGTGTAGTTTGTTTAGGTTTATTTGGTTTTGTTTGAGAGAAGAGCCCATTTTTTCCCCCAAAGCCGTTATTTTTTATTATAAAAATATCTAAAATATTGTTAAATTAATCAAGAGAAAGAGATGCAAATTACTATGTAAAAATATATAAGCAACAAGGATACATTGTACAGTACAGGAAAATATAGTCATTATTTTGTAATAATTTTATAGTATAATCTATAAGTGTATTGAGTCACTATGTATACCTGAATTTAATGTAATGGTATAAATCTATACTTCAATTAAAAAAGAAGGAAAAAGATATAAATACTAAAAATTAGAAATGATAAAGGGGTAAGGCATAGAAAAAGGGAATGCTAATATAATCCAAATAATTAATTTACTATAATGTGTCCCCATACTTTTTCATCTTTGTCTTCCCTAAGAGAAAATTTTAATTTTTTCTTTATTTGTTCAGTTGCCAAGTCATGTCCCACTCTTGGCAACCCCATGAACTGTAGCGTGCTAGGCCTTCCTGTTCCTTACCATCTCAAATTTGCCCATGTTCATATTTATTGAATTGGTGATGCCATCTTCTTGGGAAGAGAAATTTAATTCTAAGGAAAAATATGTCTTGTTTTAATTATCATAAACCAGATTTCTTTAGTGCATATTGTTTACTTTCAGCATATAGATTCAAGTCTTTCTTTAATTTCAGAAAATTTCTTCCATAATTGTGCCTGAAAGTATTTGCTCTGTCCTACTACAAAGCTTCTCTTCTTTAGAGACCCTGATTGTAGGTATGTTGGCTCTGCATTATACATCTTCTATCTACTATCATTTTCATATAGTACTTTAAAAATATAGTTCTCATTATTATTTAATTTGGGCCATTAGAGGAACCAATTTTCAAGGTAAAGCAGGTGCATCAACATATTCTGAGTAATGGCTGTGTGTGCAGTAATCAAACTTACTGCGTCCTTGTTCTATTTTCCGGCTGCAAAGGTGATGTCCTCTCTCGTGTGCCAGGCAACAACTGTCCTGTTATCTTGTTCAGTTTTATGCCCTTTCTAAGTGCAACCTTTGATTTGGTGACATTTCCAAAGCAGTGTGTAAGGAAACTAGTTCATATGATATTCATTAAAGTCACACGGATAACATTTCTGCCCACTTCTTTTGTGAGAACTAGATAGAGAAAAACACTTTGCCTTCTTTCAAAAGAGACATAAAACAGAGATCTGGACCACTTGTGGATATGGAAATACCTCTATGGTCTCGTGTTAGGGGTGGTTTATTGTCTGCCATGTCCTGGCAAATCTTACACTGCCTCAGTTATGCTCCCCAAGAGTTTTTCTTTCAATTCATGGTTCTGAACCCAGAACTCCATGATCCCATCTATAGAGTGATGATATAGGTGAGTGAAATTCTTATTTACCTAACTGATTTACACAGTTGCTATGAATACATTTCCAATTCAACTTAAATATTTTCATTGCCTACTATTTACTTTTTCACTTATGTATTTCTCAAGAAAATTCTATAAAAGAGGGACTATTACATTTAATGAAAGAAGAAACTGAGAGCCAGAGATGTGAAATAATGGTCCATTGTTGCCCAGATAAATTTGCAAGCTTCTAATTAGATCTCAGGATCTTGGATACTAAAGCTAATGTCTTTCTTCTATACCATATAACCACTCATTAGATGCAGGTGAAGGAAGGCTTGTTAGGTAAATCTTGACTTATATCAATCTTGATGTTCATTTTCCTAGTGACCTCAGTATGTCATTTACTTTTCAGATCCATTAAAAGAGAGAAAACAAGTTTTTCTTTTTTCCACTGAAGAATGCAACATTAGAAAGTTTTCTGTTTTTAAACAGGGAATATAGTGACTAGAATATATTTCTGAAGAAATTCAGGCAAAATAACAATGCAGGATGTGGCTTGACAATATAGATTTTTATTTTCTGCAAGAAAATACACACACACACAACACACACACACACACACACAAATCCTGCTCTTTTGAACCTGATAGAATCTTACATATTAGTTATTTTTTTAACTGAAATACTTAAGCATACAAAAATAAATTATTTTGAAATTTCCCTAGAAAGAATGCAAAAATTACAGAACTTCAATGAAATTCTCATTCCCCAGAACAATCCCAAAGAGTTGACTCTCACCTTTGGCACCTTTCTAGTTTCTATTTTAGTTGCCCTTGTTCTAGCTGGAATTTCTGTCCCAACCAACTGATAACTGTGTATCTCAATCTTAGTGGACCTTTTTCTCATACAGAAGTATTATAGTACTCCGGTGTCATTTGTTAATAAGGGTTTGTAAGTAAAGTTTGAAGTTAAGTAAAATAATCACAGGACCAAAAACCTGGTTAAATATTTGAAAAAATACTCATTATTATTATTATTTTTTAATTTAATTAAACTCTGCAATGATGAGCCCTAAAGGGACATAACTATTGTGGATCCTGCTCTCAAATAGATCAAAGTGAATGGAGAAAGAAATGAAAACAAATATTACTGTATGGTAAACACAAAGGCATAGCTGAGAGAAGGGAGTAGTTGGAAGGGTTCCTCAAAGACTTGATAGAAATGTCGTGCATATGACATTTGAATAGATGACTTCAAGATGACATTTGCAGAGGGAGGGAAATAATGAACAGAGCGCTGTGATTGAATATAGCATTTGGATGTAAATCTCTAATAATCGTTAAGTGACCTGATTCTAACAAAGGAACTCTTTGGGGATGGGATTGGGCATTTTTTTCCTCCTCAAATCATCTTAGGCTGTTTTTGATTAACAAATGAGATGGGAAAAATATTTTGCAATATTCGATTGGAATTTTATGTTGCTGTTTGTTTTTACTTAAACATTATCAATATACATTTACTGAGTTTATGTAGTAAATGGCATTCCAAAGCAGGCATTAGCCTTGATTAGATATTCTTTATGATGTTGCTGTTGGTCTCACCAAAATCTCACCAAAATCTCTTTATAAAATCTCTTAAAGATAAATTTATTACAAATAACTACAGCTGGAGTGATTATCACCTTGACAAGCCTTAGCAGTGACTCTGAAGTGGAAAGTCAGAAGAGAAATATTTATAGGACATTGGAGGTCTGGGTTCACATTCTTTAAGGGAGGATTTTTTCAGCTTTTTATCTTATATTTGAATATAGTTGATTAACAATGTTGTGATAGTTTCAGGTGGACAGCAAAGGGGCTCAGTTGTACATGTATATGTATCCATTCACGAAGAGAATCTTTTAAGATGGGGAACTGATTAGGACTGGGCCAAGTTTGTGATATATCAGGCTGTTTAAAAAATGAAGATTACAAGACAAATCCACACTATCACCAAATCATATGAAAATATACACTTTACTCAGCAATTTACATAAATTTATTTATATACCACAAATACAAGTAACTTGCAGTAATGTTCTGAAAATATCTTCTGATATCATGTCAGGAACTAGTAAAATCTTTGGCCAGCTGGGCTAAGGGAATTATCACTGCTCTGGTCTGTTTCAGGTTTTCTCCTCTTGTCATCCTGTTCTTAACTAACTGTACATACCTTGCTGCTTTGACTTTATTGTGGTCTGGCCAAGATAGTCACTTCTTTGAATCAGGGCATGTATTACTATTTACAGGCAATCTCAGAATGTAATTGCTTAAAAACCAAATTTTCAGTGCAGAATCTTACTCATCTGTGTACAAATCCATCTAGTCATTCCCTTCTCTAGATCCATTATTCAAAAATGGCCAAATTCCCTTCCTGGTGCCAGATGCTGGAGTGGTGGTGATTACTAGTCTGTTCTAGTTGGTATCTTCCATCCAAGTGCCAACCAGGCCCGACTCTGCTTAGCTTCTGAGATCAGATGAGATTGGGCGCGTCCAGGGTGGTATAGCCATAGACCTAGTTGGTGTCTGTAGTTCTGCTATTTCTGTTCTATCATTGAGGAAATGGGATGTGTTTCATGTTATGTGTTTACTTAAAAATATTTAAACATCACAAGTATGGTATATAATGTGTATTACTTATCCTTTAAGCGTAGTTAAACAGCATTTAAAACACCTATTCAATAAGATCCACTGCAATTAAGCTTGATTGGAAGGTTGTAGGGCTTCCCTTGTGACTCAAATGGTAAAGAATCCCTCTGCAATGTGGGAGACCTGGGTTCGATCCCTGGGTTGGGAAGATCCCCTGAAGAATGGAAAGTCTGCTCCAGCATTCTGGCCTGGAGAAGTCCATGGACTAAAATCCAGTGCTTCTCTTCTTTCTCTATAAATTGGAATCACCTAGTGAGGTTTGAAAAATACTATTGACTGGATCCCACCCCTAGAAGCTCTGATTTTACTGGCCAGGATAGTGGCCTAGGCTTTGGGATTTAAAAACTCTCCAGAGATGATTTGAACATATTGCATGGTTGAGATCCACTGCTCTTACCAGACTCTAAAACTCACAAGGTTACTAAACTTCAACTATTTTTACTTGAGGTCAGCTCTAGGGTATTTATAAATTAGCATACATGAAGTTATATTTTATTTTGTATTGGTGAAATGAGTGATATTCAAGACATACTGATTAGCTAGAAATATATAACACTTCAGCTGTGGTCAACAGAACCTAAGAATCTCTTATCTGTTGTTCAAATCCAAGTTAGTGTACCCCTTGCACAGTGAGGCCAAACAAACTGAAACATGGGCGTTTGGAGTGGAGAAAGATTTATTGAGAGGGTCGAGCAAGAGAATGGGACAGCTTATGCTCAAAAGCCCCCCAGTAGGTTTCAGGGAAGCATTTTAAAAAATTTACTTACTTATTTTAATTGGAGGATAATTACTTTACAATATTGTGTTGATTTTTTTGCTTTACGTCAATATGATTTGGCCACAGGTATACATGTGTCCCCTCCTTCTTGAACCCCCCTGCCATCTTACTCCCCACTCCTTTCCTCCAGGTTGTCACAGAGCACCAGCTTTGGATACTCACGGAAGCATTTTTAAGGCAAGATGCGGGAGTGGAGTTTCAGGGTACATGGTCAACTCATGCACAATTCTCTGATCTGTTGATAGTAAGGTAGAATGGCAGTATCACAAGGGTTAACTTTACCCTCGTGCTCCAGCCAGTCTGAGGGGTATGTGCTCACTGTCATCATGCAGTTAACTTTCTCCATTCAGTGGGGGCTTTAGTGTCTGTAAAACAGTTCAAGCCTGTGCACCAGATACTGTTATTTTTGTACTTCAGGGAGTAGCTAAAGACTCTGTTCTGCCATATGGCTGATATTTGTGTAGATTGTTAACAGTTCTCCTGGCCTAACAGCTACTTTTGTCACTACTTGGTCACATCCTTTCAATCACTAATTCTTGAGGGAGGGCTGGGAGACTACAGCTTTTCCACAAAGAAGAGGCAGGGAGAAGACATGGGGAAGGGGTCTGTCTCAAGAAGGCCCAAAAGGGTCCTGCTTGGTTGCATACCCTGATTCTAAACTCCTTCAGCCTCACATTCCAAGATCTTTGGAGGGTTCTGTTACCCTATCCAACTAGAATATTATCTGTGAAGAACACCTATAACCCACATTTGTTTCTAGACATTGAGATTATTGATACATACCAAAGAAATTCTTGTAAACAAACAAATTCACTTAGGGCAGTTTGCAACATGTATACACATTTTTGTTTGAGAGTATCCCCTGGAGAAGGGGATGGCAAACCACTCCAGTATTCTTGCCTAGAGAATCCCATGGACAGAGGAGCCTAGTGGGCTACAGTTCATGAGATCTCAAAGAGTCGGACATGACTGAGTGACTAAGCACAGCACAGCAGGTTTCAGTTTTTAACTTCCATCTGCAGTAGAATTCCTCATAAGCAGTAGTGGAATCATCATAAAGCTGGCACTTCTGATGTAGCGGTATCAAAATCTACTTTGGGTGGGTTTTTAGAATATGTCATTTGGACTCTATACCATGTTATCCAATGATTTGATAATTTCAGGAAAAATGTCTTATAAATCTAACATGGAATTCTGGGCTTTCTATTGCCTCCGTGTGCTGTGTGCTTAGTCGCTCAGTCATGTCCGACTCTTTGCAACCCCATGGACTGCAGCCCGCCATGCTCCTCTGTCCATGGGGATTCTCCAGGCAAGAATATTGGAGTGAGTTGCCAGGCCCTCCTCCAGGGAAACTTCTTAACCCAGGGATTGAATCCAGGCCTCCCACACTGCAGGCAGATTCTTTACCAACTGAGCCACCAGGAAATACAACACTTGCATCCATATGATAAGTATATTGAAATCATCTACCTAGAGTAAAAGGCACAAATTTAATTGCACAGTTCCATTAATACTGAAAAATGAATATGTCTATGTCACCCGCATTTTTATGTAGATATGGACTATTTCCACCACCCTAGAAAGTAGACTTATTGCCCCTTCCCATGAAATAACCCCCCTCACACACATGCACCAAGAAATCACTAATTAATTAGTTTTACCTAATCTAGTATTTTATNCTGTCACCCGCATTTTTATGTAGATATGGACTATTTCCACCACCCTAGAAAGTAGACTTATTGCCCCTTCCCATGAAATAACCCCCCTCACACACATGCACCAAGAAATCACTAATTAATTAGTTTTACCTAATCTAGTATTTTATTTAAATGGAATCAGATAGCACACACTCTTTATATCTGGCTCATTTTCTTTAGCATAATGTTTTTGAAATGCATTCATGTTCCTTTTTATCACTGAGAAGTATGCATGTGTGCGTACATGCTAAGTCACTTCAGTCATGTCCTACTCTTTGTGGCCCTATGGACTGAAGCCTGCCAGGCTCCCCTGTCCTTGGAATTCTCCAGGCAAGAGTATTGAAGTGGGTTGCCATCCCCTCCTTCAGCGAATCTTTCTGACCCAGGAATTGAACATGTGTCTCTTGAGTCTCCTACATTGCAGGCATATTCTNGGCCGGGTTCTGTGAGCCTGAGGGTAGGCTGCACACTTTCTTATTCACAGTCTCGGGGCCGGGGAGCTGTGGGTGTTTGTCCACTTGCTGATGCGACGTTGTGATGACCTCCGAGGACACACCGGGAGTCCTGGCAGGAGCGGGGAGTAGTGCTGGATGGGGCTCTGCCTAAGCGGCGGCCCCAGGTCTGTGGGGCAGACAGACAGGGGCAGGACAGTTTAACGGCCCTGGCGGGAAGGGGACGGTCTTCGGAGGTGTGAGTCAGAGCTGAGACGCGAGCCCAGCTGCAAACCGTCCCAGGCTGGGGGCTTGTCCAGCCAGATGGTGAACCATGGCTCAGGTGTCGTCGGGGGCCAGGGTGAGGAAGTGGGGGGTGCAAGCCGTCCACCCAGCTCCAGAGCGAAGCCAAGGGGCTGGCTTCTCTGGGTCACGGCATGACGCCAGTTAACCAGGCCGTGTGGATCTCGCTTTAAACTTCCCTCGAAAACCAAAGTGGCTCCTTGGGCCAGCGCACTTTACTTTCCTTGCATTCTAAAGCTTGGAGGCAAAATCGACATTTGGGGGATATTAACCAGCCCGGCTGGGCCGCTGGCCCTGCCCAGCTGCGTCCTGTGGCCAAGGGCAGTGCCGCCCGGCCAGGCGTCCGGGGGCCGCTCCTCCCCGTCTGTCCCCGCAGGCCTGCAGTGTGGCTGGGCTGTCCCCGGTCGCTGGGTGGTTCCGTGTTGAGTGTCGGAGCAGATCACACATCATGCCACGCCACACGCGCTCCAACGTGCACCGTCAATCAGCCCCGGTGCTGACGCGGGGCCATCCGCGTGGGAACAAGTGACACGCNGTGGCTGGGCTGTCCCCGGTCGCTGGGTGGTTCCGTGTTGAGTGTCAGAGCAGATCACACATCATGCCACGCCACACGCGCTCCAACGTGCACCGTCAATCAGCCCCGGTGCTGACGCGGGGCCATCCGCGTGGGAACAAGTGACACGCGCTCCTCCCTCGAGAGCACGCAGTGTTGCGGCTGTCGGTGTAAGTGGGCACTCCCCGGGGGGGCGGGGGCTTGGTGCGCCTTTGCCTTTTCGAAGCAGGTTAACCTCCACTCCGGCACTGTCTTCTCAGCCAGGGACGGAGGCTGGACTGACCCCATGACCCCGGGTTCCCCTCGGGCAGGGGGGACAAGGAGCAGAGCTCCGCAGCTGGAAAGCACGGCTGCTCTGGATCCCTGGGAGGCAGGTTTCCCACCTGGATCTGAGCCGCCCTGGACCTTAGAGGAAGGGCTGGACGTGCAAGCCGAGGGCCAGGAGACACTCGGGTGGGGTGGGGGTGGCTGGCGATGAGCTGACCTTCAACCCCCTCGGCAGGGCAGCCCTGGGTCACCCGCCCGCAGTCAGCGGTACCAACTCTAATCCTTTAGGTGGATCCACTGGCCTCCACGTCAGGCTTCCTNGAGACACTCGGGTGGGGTGGGGGTGGCTGGCGATGAGCTGACCTTCAACCCCCTCGGCAGGGCAGCCCCGGGTCACCCGCCCGCAGTCAGCGGTGCCAACTCTAATCCTTTAGGTGGATCCACTGGCCTCCACGTCAGGCTTCCTCCAGACCAGTCAAAACAGCCTCCCCGAACAACTAGATTTGATACAGGGCCATCCCCCACACCCAAGCGATAGCTCTGCTGTGGTCCCAGAAGCTAGGATTGTGAAGACAGAGAAAGACGAGGCAGAGATGAAGACAGAAGCCGAAATGGAGGACATGAGTGGGGACGTGCCAGAAAACTGGATCTGCGCTTGAGTTTTCAAAGCTTTAATCTAAAACAGTCAGAAAAGTGTCAAAACATGAAAACCTCCCCGGCAGAGCCTTTTTCTGCCAAGGAGAAGGTCTTTTTCAGACCTCAGCCAGGCATCCCAGCTTTTCACACGGCTGTGGGGTAATTCATGTCTGGCGTGGGGTTGGATGGCTGAGGCCTACAGACAGGATTTCACTGGAAACTTCTCAGGTTTGACTGCAACGTTGCTGAATTTGTTTTTGAGGCGATGGCAGGTTTACAAGGGTTCACAGCAACGCACGCATCGGCTTTGCCCGGCTGTATCAGGAAGGGAGTAATTTCTGTTGGTGGCTGACAACACCCGTGAATGATGCTTTACAAGCTGGGGATTCAGGACTGCATCTCCGGAGAACAGACGGTAGCAGAGTCAAGTGTTTTTACAGAAACCTGAGGCTCAGCCAGGAGCAGGCAGCCCTGGAGCGTACGCGCCGCCCTTTGGAATCGGGACACTGGGGAGCTTTCTCCGGTTACTGGGAAGGCGACCCAGCGTTTTCTGGCTTTCATCTTGGTTGAGCTCTGTCAGCAGGCCCAGGGTTTAGACATCAACTCCCGCCGGCTAGGACTGCTGGGCTCAGCTACCGAGCAGACCAAGCAGGCTGCCCAGGAAAACCCGAATCTCAGAGAAGCAGCAGCAAGGGGCTTTGCGGCCCAAGTGCACCGGGTGGCGTCCGGGACGCCTTGCTCACGGGGCGGCTGGCTGGCTGGCTGAGACTCGGGCTTTGCAGGGGCTGTAAGCCGTCTGGCAGCCTTACTGTCAGCCCACACCCACCCACACACGCACTGGGACTGATCACACCAACTGCCTCCCTCTGGGCCCACCAGCCAGCCCAAGCCTGGAAACGGGCCTCCGGGACAGGCACCCCAGAATCGGGGCAGAGCCTGGGTGCAGGTCGTGCTCCGGGGGCCCAAGGACCAGCCTCGACTGCCCCTGGAAGTCTCGAGAGGGAGGAGCAGCAGGGCCGTGGGGCGACGTGTGGAAAGGGCCCGTGGCCCGAGCTCCCCGAGCTGCTGCCCTGCTTCCTCGGGCTGCCCCTGGCCACCAGTCCCCGAAGCCCTGTGCTCCTGGGGAGGTCGGCCTGGTGGGCCTGTGCCCCACCTGAGGCTGGTGCCCACGGGGACAGGACGCCCAACACTGCCATTGTGGGTGACGAAGGAGGCCAGAGNATTCTTCCCTGAGCAGCCCTGCCTGGTGTGGCGTGCCCCATCCCCCAGCAGCTTCAGGCAATGAAGTCTTCTGTCAATGGCATCACTGTTCCCACGGCATCGCTTGGTCACCTTCATGAACTGAAATCCCATGAGTACAGCTGAGACTCATCAGCCCTTGGGGACTTTGCAGTCGCTGTTTCCTCTGCCAGGAGCCCTCATCCCCTTGTGTCCACATGGTTCCTCTGTCACTGCAGTGAAGTCTCTGCTCTGACATCACCATATCCAAGCAAGGCCTCCCTGAGCACCCATCCAACTAGCCTGCCGACCCCTCCCAGCTCTAGATGCTTGTCCTTTTGTTGAGCCTTATTTCTCTTTAGAGCTCTCATCACCACCTGACTCAGATGTGTTTATTCTGTATGTTCCCTCACTCTGTACTGCCTAGAACCACACTCCCACTACAGAAAGGCACAGATTTTTGTTAACAGCAACATTTCCACCACTTAGAACAATGCCTGGCACACAGTGGGTGTAAAATATTTCCTAAAGGATGAACTTTTTATCTTTTCCAGAGCACCTGGCCTGTTAATGAGTATGTGAATGGCCAAAATCCCCTTCAAATTTATAACTCTCGCTGGATCTGGTGATCCGCTGAGAAGCCAGATCTCTGGATCAATAAGACATGAATTTCTAAAAGGGAGTATAAGTGGTTCAGAATCATATCAATGGGTAATCCCAGGATAAAATCCCAGACAAGCAGATTTGTGGAATCCAACCTGGGAATTAGGACAAGTAAGCAGTTACTTTGCTGGAATTATCCAGCCCTCTGCCTTTTCTCTGAAAATGTGCCTGACCTTAGGTTTTGGGCTCTGTGACTCTGAGGAGGTGAAGGAAATATTTTCCTTTATCATATAGAAATAGCATCATGCTCTCACAGGAGGCCAAAGCAGGGTCTGGGAAGCATCTTAGCGAGGTTGACCCGACACCCCTTAGTGTGTGCTGGGTGCTTTCCTTACAGATGGAGCCTAGATCACTGCAAAAGCAGCTCACCAGCTGTACAACCCAGCTCAACCCTAGTTCACACCTGATACAGGCAGCCTTTTCTCCCAGTGAGTGCAGACACTGCAAACACATCTCAGAGGGCACTTTTAATGATATATCTCAAAAAGATCTTTATGCCATATCACAGGAGGCTTCTCAGATGGTGCAGGAAGATCCCCTGGAGTAGGAAATGGCAACCCACTCCAGTATTCTAGCCAGAATTATTCTACGGACAGGGGGGCTTGGTGGGCTACAGTCCATGAGGTCACAAAGAGACACCACTCAGTGACTGGGCATGCATGCCATATCACAGTTTGCTTATAATGATGTATCTCAGAAAGATGTTTATGCCATGTAGATTAAGAAAAAAATGTCTAGCAACAGTGGTGATGAAAACTACAGAGGCTTAAGAGGGAGGGAATGGGAGAGGAAAGGAAGGGGGAGGAGAAGAGGAACATGGAAGAGAGAGGGAAGGGGGTGAGGGCAAGAGGAAGCAGGGACTTCCCCCTGAAAGACAGGAGAGCCCACGCTCCTCTGTCCTACCGCCTCTATGGGAAAAATCCCCCGAATAATTTTGAGGCAGGCTGATTTGGAGGCTGATCCACCATTGACCTTATGATGATTCCTTAATCTAACCCAGATGCTGTCATTTAGAGCTAAAATTAGGTCACCGTTTCTCTGTTTTTGCTGTTTAGTCGCGAAGTCATGTCCAACTCTTGGTGAGCCCATGGACAGTAGCCAGCCTGACTCCTCTGTCCCTTGGGATTTCTCAGGCAAGGATACTGGATTGGGTTGCCATTTCCTTCTCCAAAGTTTAAAGACATTCTGAGATTATCAGAATGAAGACAGAGAAAGGAGAAGTCAGAGAATAAGAATCTGTGAGTCTCTCAGCCTGTCAGGGGACAAGCTTTGGCAGGCAAGCCAGCTGGCATCTGCATGGATTCAGGTAAAGTTCTGTTGGGCCGTGGCCACCGCCACACCATTTACATACCATCTGTGGCTGCTCTGTAACCCTCAAGTTGACTGGTTGCAGCGGAGATGGTCTGCAAAGCTGAAAACATTGAATACGTGACCCTTTATAAAAAGTTTGCTGAACTTCAGTATCTATGAAAGGAGCAGAGTGACTTATCGGGATTTTGTGGTCTGACTGATATATTTCTGAGGACTGTGTAATACCCTTCACTTTGAGTTCGTCTTTATCAAGCAATCTTCTGAATGTTATTAGACTTCCAGAGTATGTTTTCCTATACTTGAAGAAGACTTGCTACAAGAATTCCCAAACATCCTGAAAAGTGAAAAAGAAAGTGAAGTTACTCAGTCGTGTCCTTGGCGACCCCATGGACTGTAGCCTACCAGGCCCCTCTGTCCATGGGATTTTCCAGGCAAGAGTACTGNGACTTGCTACAAGAATTCCCAAACATCCTGAAAAGTGAAAAAGAAAGTGAAGTTACTCAGTCGTGTCCTTGGCGACCCCATGGACTGTAGCCTACCAGGCCCCTCTGTCCATGGGATTTTCCAGGCAAGAGTACTGGAGTAGGTTGCCATGGCCAGGGGATCTTCCCAATCCAGGGATTGAACCTGGGTCTGCTGCATCGCAGGCAGATGCTTTACTGCCTGATCCACCAGGGAGGCCCCCAAGTGTCCTGGACAGCTGTTATTTCTAACTGTAAGCTGCTGAACTGGCCTTCTGCCACGGTCTCTTAGAGACTCACACGGTAAGCCAGTTTGCAGGCAGTCTAGCAACCCTAACCCTATTAGGTTCAGACCCGCTGGGGGAAGACCGAACCCTGGACCTGAGCTGGCTTGAAGTGCAAGCCCCATGCTCTGACCTCACTCACACAGCAGTCACACTCACACCCCTTAGGGTACCAGGGAAGAGTTTGTGCCAGTAAGGGGCTTGTTATTTGTGAATTTAGATTTCCAGGCCTCTTACCCTTTCATTTTTTTCTGTATTGAAGTCATATGTGGATACAATTCTAAAAATCAAATAGAAAAACAGGATTAAAACAAAAATAACAATCACCTCCCCAAGGTCCTCCTGATCTTCAATTCGCACTACTCAGAACCACCATTTTCAAATCTTCTCATTGTATTTCTTCATATTTGCCTTCATAATTCTAAATANGGGGGGCAGTGGCTACTGGTCCCCTGCAGCCCAATTCCTGGGCTGGGGGTCCCTCCAAGCCGCGGGGCCCATGAAGTCCCTCCCGGGCTGTGTTCTGGTGCCTTCGCCTCCTCTGCCCACGTGAGTGTGCTGCAACGCCAGGGCCATCTGGGCAGTTCTGAGCGCTGCCCTGCCCTGAGGTCCGCCGATTAGCAGCCCAGGAGAACGGTCGGCCGTGCGCTCCGGGACTGGGGCGTGGACACGGTCAGGGCCCCTTTCTGGCCTTCCCTGCCACCAGCAGGCCAGTGTGGGACCTCCCAGAGCCTCAGTTTCCACTTCCGCACGGTGGGGAAGAGAAGCCCCGAGGGGATTCTGCACGTGGTGGAAACGACAGGCAATCCTCCCAGCACCACTCCCGAAGGCCGAGCTGTGTTACAGCAGGCTGGGAGGAGGACACTCCGGCCAGGCTATGGCCAGCGTCCGACTTCCGGACACAGGACAGCAAGCGTCACGAGGCAGAGACCGCGAATCTGGACCTCACAGTTCAGGACACGGAATCCGGTGCTCCGTGGACAGAGCGGATAGTGAAGGAATGCAACGATGTCTCGCTCGTGGGACGGACGATGGAAAGATGAACGTTGGTGTTAGAGGGAGAGTGAGTGGGAACAGAGGGATCTGAAGACCCCGGGGCCCCCAGACCTGCCTGTGATCCCAGGCGAGGGGAGGGAGGGGCCACGCCTGAAGACCCGCATTTCCTCTGCCCCTGGCTGCGTCTCCTCCTGCCATCAAAGCCCATTTCCTTCCCCACAGGAGACACTCGGCTCTCCAGAGAGGTCACGTGTGAAGCATCCCTGGCCTCGCCTGCTCCACTACCCCCAGATGCTGCCAGGATCCAAACGCATGCCGCAGTCCATGCCTCTGACCCCATTTGTCAGGGACAAAATGACCCAAGTGCCTTCACTGACCACTGGCCACTCCCGGCAGGGCTCAGAAATCCTTTGTCCGGGCTTCCAAAGCACCGACTGGCTGCTCATCCTTCAGGGACATGGAACTGGCCTGAGCCCTTGTTCCACAGGCCGGGGGCCAGCCCTGCTGGTCAGCAGTGGGCCTCGGCTCCCCCTACTGTGACGGAGCCCCGCTGGGGCAGTTTAGTGGGACAGCATCCTGGTGCAAATCTGCTGCTCCAGCCCCTGGACCAACAGCTGACTTCCTGTGGCAACTGCATCCTGGTCTGGCAGCCCCGGGGGAAGGGCTTCTGGCCAGCCCCTGAGGGCTTTGCTGGGCTGGGCCAGCTGCTTCCCCTGGCACGTGGGGCAGCCCAGGTGCAACCTTCCCCCCGGCTGGAGTGCACAGGGCAGATGCCTGTGAGGCCTGGCGTGCAGTCCTGGGGGAGTGGGAAGGGTGTGGGTCCAGCCACTGCCTTCCTCCCAGGCCCATCGACTCACCATTCCCCCAGCAAATGCTTCAGTTCAGTCGCTCAGTTGTGTCCAACTCTTTGTGACCCCACGGACTGCAGCACGCCAGGTCTCTCCGTCCATTACCACCTCCTGGATCTTGCTCAAACTCATGTCAGTCCAGTCGGTGATCCATCCAACCATCTCATCCTCTGTCACCCCCTTCTCCTCTTGCCTTCAATCTTTCCCAGCATCAGGGTCNCTGGTGGGCTGCTGTCTATGGGGTCACACAGAGTCAGACACGACTGAAGCGACTTAGCAGCAGCAGCATATTAAAAAAAAATCTACCTGCCAGTGTGGGAGATGTGAGTTCGATCCCTGGGTTGGGAAGATCCCTGGAGAAGGAAATGGCATCCCACTCCAGTATTCTTGCCTGGAGAATCCCATGGACGGAGGCGCCCGGCAGGCTACAGTCCATAGGGTAGCAAAGAGTCGGATGTCCTGACTGCCTGAGCATGCACACTGCTATCACACAATGTGGCATTATCTATTCAATCTGTACTTTCCAGCGACCCTGCCTTGTAGATCCTTGGGATTAAAAGGATCATCAGAACATCTGAGACCTTGTCCAAGGCAGGCTGGGAGTCTGTGGATATTACCTTTTGTTTTGGAAACCTGAGGGTAGGCTGTTAGGGCTAGCTTATGTTCTCCCCCTCCTCCAGTCTAATGAGAGATCAGGTCATGAGCTAGATGCAAACAGTGTCACTGGGTACCTGGAAGTCACGAAATTCAAAGACAGGTTGCCACAGTGGTTGCAGATTGGTCCTGTTGCCCAGGTGCAGGCTGAGGGCCTCCTGGGGACAGGAAGGTGAAGGTGAGGGCTGGAAGCTTTGCGAGGGGTTATGTATGCTGTCTGGCTAGCACGACACTGCTTTCATTCTCCCGTTTCTTGCATCATTCCCGGCACCACTGAACATGAAGGGGACACTAAGCTCTAAAAGCAAGACACTGTGCTTGGCTTTTGGGCTCTAGGGTTACCCAGGGAAGTGGATCCTGACGCACCCAGACTGCAGGGTACGTTCACAGGTTGAATCTGCAGACAGAACAGCGAACAATAGTGGTTCTCAGACACCGGCCAGGGCCAGAGCTTTCCTGGGACTTGGTGTCGCTCTCAGCAAACTGGAAGTCAGTTTTGCAGTGTGGTTTTTGGAAAGGGCCTTTGTGGAGGGATATCGAGAGGTTCAAGTTCAAATTCAAGCATCCCCATCCGGCCTAGCCACTGCTAGTTTACCAGCGATAAGGCAGACATCGATCTGGCTGAACTTCACCAGCTCTCTGTTATTGAACATGCAGCAAAGAGAAAATTTATTATTTTACCTGCTGGCATTAGTGCTCTCCTAGGGCAGAAACTGCTTTCACTTAAGAACTACCTTGATAGGTCATTTGGGTGAGAGATGAGGCCTTGAGGCCATAAGCAGAAAGAGAAAAAATAGAGAAGTCCTCTGTACATACAAGCAGAAATGGTGGGAAAGGAGGGAGATGGGGAGGGTCCTGGTTGGAGTCTGGGACTGAATTCAGGGAAGTGGCTGAAGGAATGTCAGAGAACAAGAGATGTCTGCTCTTTAGTTTCACATTCCTGGTGACAGTGATGGTGTTAGCCCCTGAGTTGTGTCTGACTCTTTGCGACCCTCTGGACTGTAGCTCGCCAGGCTCCTCTGTCCATGGGATTCTCCAGGCAAGAACACTGGAGTGGATAGCCATGCCCTCCTCCAGGAGATCTTCCTGACCCAGAGACCAAGCCTGGGTCTCCTGCGTTGCAGGCAGATTCTTTACCTTCTGAGCCACCAGGGGAGCCCGTGGCCCTCTCAACTTTGTCTCCATTGGTGTCTACTCCTCAGTGACCGGTGCATGTGCCAAGAGGGACTGGGCCTCCTGCGTGGGGACGACAGGACAGAGCATCCTCGGTTGGCAGAGGAGGGGGAGGAATTCTGTTATAGATCTGTGTGGGGATAACGAGGAAGCAAGGGGGGCAGGTCAAGAGATGGCAGGGGAGCCCATCTGTGCGAGATGGGATGAAAGCTGCTCTTCAGATGTTTTCTGAGGCATCGGGTCTTTATTCCCTTAAGGCCTGTCCGTCAGGGTGCTGGCTGGTCTCCAGGCGGGTCGCTGGCGCCCTCCTCTCAGCTGGGAGCCATGGCGAGCACCTTGCATTGCTGCCGCCCCCCACCCCAGTTCTCCTAAGCCAGCAAAGACAGAGAAATCAAAAGAGCCTCACCACGCAAAGCCAGTGTAAGCTGAGATCCGGTAGAAACAGCCAAGGCTTCTCGCCCAGCGTCATCCCGGGCAGTCTCTTTTCCCCCAGTCTCCAGNGCCTTTTTTTTTTTTTTTTACCAATTCCTTCTCCATGGAGAGTTATCCTTCTCCATGACCTGCACTGATTCGTCTCTGGGCTGCTGCACAGCTGTAACCCTGCAGCTTCCCTTCAGCATTGTTTGGGGGCTTCCTGCAGTCTCTGTTTGAGATCCCCATCTCCTAGACCCTGAAGAAATTAGCTAACCATACATAAAGTGTCTCTGTAGCTCCAGCTTGCTATTACCCTGAGTGTAGAGCCCGGTGTGGCCCTGTCCTGCTCTCCTTTGGACCTAAAATTAACAGAGTTCTGCCTTTCAGCTGTCTGAGGGTCATTGTGTTGTGTCATGCCATCAAAAGAGTCTTTAAACTTATAAAAACAACCCATCTATAGGCTGTAAGAAACCTACTTACAATATAAAAACAAATAAGTTAAAAGTAAATAACAAAGGTAGGCCATACAATTACTAACCATGAGAAAGCTGGAGTAGCTGTATTGGATCATATTCAAATAAAATAATGTCCTTTGAACAAAGAATATTATCACAGACAAAAAGATATTTCAGAGTGATAAAGGGAACAGTTTTTCAAGAAAACATAACAATTCCAAGTGTGTAGGCCCACAATGACATAGCTTCCAAACACAGGAAACAAAACCTTTTGGAACTTCAAGGAGTAGACAAAGTTAAAATTACTGTTGAAGAGTTTAATACTTCTTTCTCAATAATGAACAGATGAAGTAGAAAGTGAATCAGCATATAGACAGTTTTGTAATACTCTCAACTGATTTGACCTCGTTGACATTTATGAAGCATTCCACCCAACAGCAGCATACAACATTCTTTTCAAATGAACATAGAATATTCAAGTAGTACATATTCTGGGCATTAAAACAAGTCTCACTGAATTTAAAAGGATCAAGATGACACAAAGCATACTCTCTGCTCAGTGGAATTAAAATCAGTAACAAAAGGATATGTGACCACAAAACCCAAATACTTGAAAATCAGGCAGCATATTTCTAAATAAGATGTCAAAGAAGAACTCACAAGAGAACCTGGAAATATTTGGAACAGAATGAAAATGAAAGCCCATACTTCAACCCTTGTGGGACACACACGTTGTAGGAGTACATTAAGGGGGCATTTCTAGTATTAAATTTTCTGAGGAAAAAAGAAAGGTCTAAAATCAGTGCTCTACATTTCTACCTTAAGAAACTGAAAAAAGAAGGGCAAGTTAAACCCAAAAGAAGCAGAAGAAAGGAAATGAGTTGAGAAATCAATGAAATAAACAGGAAATGGGCAAAGAACAGAGAAAATCAGAACTAAAAGTTGGTTCTTTGAAAAGATCAGGAATGAAGCACCTAAAAGAAGACACTGACTGGTAGGTTCATTGGTGTTTCTCGGTCTTGGCTATGCATTAACATCACCCAGGGAGAACTTAAAATAAGCCCCAGTCCTGGGCTGCACTTCTGACCCATCACATTAGATTTCTGGGAGCCTAGATACCAGTATGGATTAGAGTTTCCAAGTGATTGCAGTGTGTAGCCCAGTTTGAGAGCCACTGCTGAGAGATCAAGCACGGCCTTACCCTACCATACGTTTATCATTTTCCATCATGGGCTGGTCAGAATCTCTGGAATAGAATCCTCTAATCTCTTACACAGGTTTTGTGTGTCTGGCTGCTGGTATTCTAAGAGCAAAGCAGGAGAAGGGGGCTGGGATTGTCCCATTTCATCTGCAGGCCTTCACGCAATTTCAGTATGGTGTCTCAGCCCTACTTGGGGCCCTTTAAATATGCCCACTCTAATTTGGTTTTGCCAAAGAGTCTCAGTCTTGAGTTTCCTGCCAAACTGCAAGGAGACAGAAACGATTTTTCCAGTTTCTGCACCCTTGCTTTCAGATTCCTAAGGCTTTTCAGGGTTCTGGGTAAAGGAACACTCACTGGCTTCCCCCACTGGGGGCTTTGGTTTCTTTTTCCTTTGGTCTGATAAGTCAGTTAACATACTCTGGCTCCTCCAAACTTTTTCCTTTCATTTATCTTGTCTCAGCTCCATTTTGATTTTCTTGAAATTTGTGATTTATGACTTGTTTTCTTCCTTTACTATCATTTTGTGGGATTTCAGAAGACAGTGGAGATAAAACCGTGTGCTGAATCTGTGAAGCAGAGTCTTTTTCAAAATGCAAGGTTGCATAATTACAGCAATCACGTCCAATCAACAACCTTCATGGAAAATGTAGTATGTGAGCTATTTGGCCTCTGAGATTTAGGGGTACTAGCATGGAGTAGGATGATGGTTCTCCTGGTCAGAGTTCACAATGTGTAATTTTTCTTATGTCTCTATATCACCTGAAATTGAGTCACAGAACTCTAAATCCAGTACACTCAGAACTGATTGCAAAGGTGATCGTATCTTGCTGGTAACAGTTAAATCTCTCATGTATTTTGTTCTCCCAGAAAGTCATAATGAAACCATTCTAATAGGTTGTATTGACC
Source organism: Neotragus pygmaeus (assembly GCA_006410875.1). Lineage (NCBI taxonomy): Eukaryota > Metazoa > Chordata > Mammalia > Artiodactyla > Bovidae > Neotragus > Neotragus pygmaeus. The sequence goes on along the minus strand of SJYV01003890.1, from coordinate 10,315 downwards.
AGAATAAAAATAGGATATTTAAAAAATGTTTATCCTCTTCTCACTTGGAAGTCATAACAATCATGTCCTTTCCTGGATATCAGAGAGTATGTCTGTATCCCTCTACTCTCTGGAGTTTTTAACCTTAAGACTGGACAGAGGGGCAGAAGCTTCTAGTTATTGCTTCTGCTAACAGAGCAGTGGGCTGAGCACCCAAATTGGGGGCCACCACCTGGGTCTGGCCTGGGCTCTGTCACTCTCCAGCCTGATGACCCTAGCTACCTTTCCATTTCTCTAGGCTTCTGCGTTTTGTAAAATAGAGGCTTGGAACAGAGAACTTTTCTGGATATTTCTAGCTCTACAATCACTAAATCTATACCAAGGCTACTGAAAGTATATATCCCCAGAGGAATGTAGAAATATAATTTGAGAAATGACCCTGAAAGGATGGTGGTGGGTTAGTCACTAAGTCGTGTCTGATTCTTGTGACCTGAGAGACACAGAGAGTAGCCGACCAGGTCGATGGGATTTCCCAGGCAAGAATACAGGAGTGGGTTGCCATTTCCTTCTCCAGAGGATCTTCTCTGACCCAGGGATCAAACCTGGGCCTCCTGCATTTCAGGTGAATTCTTTACCAACTAAGCCACCAGGGACGCCCAGATGGGCCACCCTCTATGTCAGCCACCTGGTTCACTGGTTGCATCCTAAGGATGATGATCACTTTTGATGTTTCAAGGCTTATGTAGAGTTGGTGTAAATATTGGCTCCCTCTTCATAGGTATCCAAGCCAAGGGCTGGAAAGTATGTCTTTGTGCCCTGATGCCGGCTTCTGATCCCTGGCAATGATGGCCTGTGGGTGGGTTTATTTAAACCCTCAAACAAAACATAATGACTGTATTTGGACCTGGGGTTATTTTGAGGTTCTGGGAACTCCTTGGAAGGCAAATTCTGGAGCTAGAGGAAGTAAAGAGCCGCCTGGGCTGATCATGTGAAGCTGCAGAGATGAATTGCAATCTGCTGGGTTCAACTGGTTGCAACATACTGAGAAAGCACCATTTGAAATGGGCCATTTGCAGGTGTCTTGTTTTGAATTGTGTCTCAAAAAAAAAAAAAATATATATATGGTAAGATCCTGACTCCCAGTACTTCTGTGTGTGATCTTATGGGGAAATAGGGTCTCTGCAGATGCAATTAGTTAAGAGTAGGTCATTACTGGAGTAAAGTGGGCCCTTAATCCAATACGACTGATGTCCTTATAAGAAAACAGTGAGAAAATAGGAGAACACTATGTGGAAACAGGCAGAGGTTGGATGTATGAAATTGGAAACCACGTTAGAAAAACCAATACACAGGGGTTGTATGCCTATGCAGAAAGCCAGGTGAAAATTGCCCTTGGCCATCACGGGTTCTCTTAATGAAAAAGGCATCAAAGAAATGCTTTAGCCTTTTGAATGTAATTGACTTTTCATCAGTATTTAAATCCTCAAGACAGGCCAGTCAGTGAAATGGAACATTTCATACTTTTTTAGGTGAATCCCTGCCATCAATTCATCTATGTTTAAAATATTAAAGTTTGCTTCTTGGGCCTTGTTGACAAAGTTATTTAGTTAATTACCATGTGTTAAGAAGTATGCTAAGTACTAAGGGTATGGAGATTAAAGGGGAACAGTACGGACCCTGGTTCTTCCCTCATAGAGTTCACACTCTTGTGAGAAACACAGGGGTGAAATGCAATATTTATTACGAATAAAAAACTAAAACAGTGCAAGCATGGAAAGAAAAACCACAAAGTTCAGAGTGCCATGTCAGCATGTAATGGGAAATCTGACTGGTGATGGTATGCTGGTAAATGTTAACACTTGCTCTCCAAAAAATCACACATGGTTTGTAGCCTTTGGCCAGATGCTCCCACCATGATTGATTTCAAGCCTATCCCTGTCACCAGGGAAAATGGGATGCACAATAGCAGACCATTACATTCTATTTTTATGTAGAGAATGCCTCAAGAAGGTAATAGTAAATGTAATGCGAAATTAGGATGTCAAGAGTTCCAAGTGTTTATTGCATTGATTTTTAATATAATTTATCTAATTGTGTTTGCTGCTGCTGCTAAGTTGCTTCAGTCATGTCTGACTCTGTGCGACCCCATAGACGGCAGCCTACCAGGCTCCCCTGTCCCTGGGATTCTCCAGGCAAGAACACTAGAGTGGGTTGCCATTTCCTTCTCCAATGCCTGAAAGTGGAAAGTGAAAAATGAAAGTGAAGTCACTCAGTCGTGTCCGACTCTTAGCGACCTCATGGACTGCAGCCTACCAGGCTCCTCTGTCCATGGGATTTTCCAGGCAAGAATACTGGAGTGGGGTGCCATTGCCTTCTCTGAATTGTGTTTACATAATTCAATTTTTACTCATGGCTGTTTAATATCCAGCTTGCAAAACTCCATCTCTCACAAGTGGGAACACGTTTGGAGCCAAGGGTTAAGGAAGGCTTTCCTGGGGAGGTGACACTGACCCTGACAGATGAACTGGAATTAGCAAAATGAGCCACACAGAAGGGGTGAGGACACCCTCCCCGGGCAGGAGCAGTAGCAGGTCAGCAAGTCCTAGGACCACAGAGGGCCTGGGATACTTGAGAAACGACAGCAAAGACAGTGAGGGAAAAATGTGGAAGAGTGAGATTAAAGAGAAAGACAGGGACCTAATTATGCAGAACCTTGTAGCCCATGGAGAGGATTTTGGACTTTATCCTGAGGACCATGGGAAACTATTGAAGGTTTAAGCAGGAAAGTGACAATCAGATTTAAGTATTTAAAATATTATTATTCTCTGAAAGTGAAGGTCGCTCAGTTGTGTCCAACTGTTTGTGACCCTATGGACTGTAGTCCATGGAATTCTCCAGGCCAGAATACTGGAGTGGGTGCCTTTCCCTTCTCCAGGGGATCTTCCCAATTCAGGTGGATTCTTTACCAGCTGAACCATGCATGAGGTAGAGGATTTAAAAGTGGATGAAAGACAAGAAAAGGACAAGCAACAAAATAAAAGTAGAAATAAATTGGTCTTCATAAAAATTAACAACTTTTGTAGGTCAAAGGAGGCTACAAAGAGTGAAAAGACAACTCACAGAATGGAGAAAATAATCAACAGTCATGTTAGTGGTAAAGAATCTGCCTGCAATGCAGGAAACTGGGGTTCCATCCCTGGGTGGATAAGATCCCTTGGAGGAGGAAATGGCAACGCACTCCCGTATTCTTGCCTGGAGAATCCATGAGTGGAGGAGTCTGGTGGACTACAGTCCATGGGCAAACAAAAGAGTCAGACAGGACTTAGTGACTAAACAGCAACATAGACCTGATAAGGGCCTACTATCTAGAATGTATAAAGGACTCTCACAGCTCAACAGCAAGAAACCAAACAGGCCAAGGAAAAATGGGAAATAACTTGAATAGACATTTCCCCAAAGGAGACATACAAATGGCCACAAGACATGACAAGATGCTGAGTGCCATTCATCACTAGCAAAATATAAATCGAAGCTGAAGTGAGATACCGCTTCACAATCCTTAGGATGGCTATACTTAAAACAGAAAAGAACATGTGTGATGAAGATGTGGAGTAATTGGAACCCTTCACTTTCTGGTGGGAATGTAAAATTGTGCAGCCACTATCAAAAAATTTTGGCAGTACCCCAGTAAGATTAAACGTAGATTGCCATATGACCAAGCAATCCACTCAGCAATACATATCCTCCCCCAAAATTGAAAACAGATGTTATAACTCACACTTGTACTAAGTGTTCATAGCAATACTATTCACGATAATCAAACGTAGAAACAATCCAAACGTCCCTCAACGAATGAATGGTTCAAAAAAATGCGGTATATGCACACACTTGAATTTATTTGGCCGTGAAAGGGGACGCAGTACTGATGTGTGCTGCAATACGGATGGGCCTTGAAAACACCATGCTGAATGAGAGAAGCCAGATGCAAAAAGCCACATACTGTATTATTTCACTTACATGAAATATCCAGAATAGACAAATTCATAGGCAGTAGATTAGTGGTTGCCAGCAGCCAAGGGTAGGGGAGAATAAGAATTTTTGCTTAATGAGACTGGGGTTTCTTTAGGGGTGAGGGTGATAAAAACATGTTTTCATCATGAAACATATAAAAACACTTGGAAACCCTTAAAAATGTAGAATAAAATAATGATGATGCTTGTACAACTTTGTGAATGTGCTAAATGCCACCAAACTTACACTTTGGTTAAAACACTAAATTTTATATTGATGTGTACTTTACCACAATGAGAAAAAACATGGAAGCAAGAACGCTGTTAGAAAATGTTTGGTTAGAAGAATCCCCAGGAATCCAGGGTTAGGACTCAGGGCTTCCACTGCTGAGGGCTGGGTTTGATCTCTGGTTGGGGAACTAGGACTCCACAAAAAAAAGGGAGATTTTGATTGGTAGAATTGGGGGGACTTGGGCGTGAGAGGAGCGAGTCAACACAATGTCCTGGTTTTTGATCAGTCTTAATTGCAGGAGTGGTGATGCCATTTAGCAAAATAGGAAATCTCGAAGGATGAAATGGAAAGATCCTGAATTCCCTTTGGGGCATGTTTAGCAGAATTTTGGGAAGGCAGCTGGCCCCTGGGATGTCTTCCTTCGGCTTGTCCCCTACATCTCCAGGGGTCTGTTGCGCCTCCAGGCTTCCTGTCCATGTGTCAGAAAAGAAGGTGTGGAGCAGCGGGTGCCGGAAGATAGGGGAGAAAGCGTTCCCCGAAACTCCCGGCTCGTCTCGCATTGATCAGATGAGGGTCACATGGGCACTCTTGCTGCAAGGGGATGTAGAGAGTAATTGTGCTGGCACGTTGCGATGCCTTAACGAAACCGTAATTCTGTTTTTGAGGAAGAAACTGGAATGGATATCAAGTGGGCAAATATCAGAGTCCACCATGCGGTGTAACTAATGTCATGAGCAATTCCAGGAGGAGTTGGACAGGAAGGCTGGGAAATAATACCGGCTGGAGATTCAGTATCCTCTGAACTCGTCGCTGAGGCTCAGTGACTGCCATTCCTTTCGTCTTTCCTCAGCGCTCATTTATATTTTTCAAAGCTTAATCATTCTAGTGACTTTTCTGTGAGTCGCTGTGACTTTCCAGCATCTCCTATGAACCCAGATTTGAAGTCACCCTTCTGGTAAAGGAATAAACGTGAGTAGAAAGCAGCCTCCCTCCCAGCACGTGGAGCCAGGAAGGTTTCTCAGAAACATTCATGCTCCCCTCATATCTCAGTTAGAATTTTCATTGCTTGGCCTTTGCTCAAAGAGGGGGACATTTAAGGAATGCAACTTTCTGCTCTTCATGAGTAAGCCTAATCTAAAACAAATTTAAAGTTACCAAAAAAAAACCCTCCATGACATTTAAAAAAGGTCAACCCACACAGCATGACTGAGTTGTTGCTCTTCACTTTTAACATGTGAGTACCCTTGGAAACCTCGGGACTGAAATGTCTGATGTTATTCCAGCCCTGCGAACTCAGAGGGGCAGTGAAGGGAAGCAGACAGTGGCTCCTGGAAGTGAGTCTACACTTGAGAATTACTGTTGGGGTGAGTGATGTCATTTTCCTTTACTTGCTTCAAGAGACCAGCGAGTTTCATGTTTGCTGAGACTCTAGGAGAAACTATCACCTTTCTTTCCTGTACCACAAGGCTCCGTTGCCTCATTTATAAAACATACAACCGTTCCTTTAGGTAGTTCCACTTGTAAGCATGAAATTCCACTCTGTGTTATTTTTTTTTCCCTCTTTGTTGTTTTAAGGAAATAAAATTTAGAATGTAAAAAATTAAAATGGCAGACTGTGGTATGGCATCCTGGACAGAGCTCTGCTCTGGGAATGAGAACACTGTGGTTCTTGTCATGAATCTCCTGACAGATCTGGGCAACATCCACTTTTCTGGGTTTCTATTTTCCTCATTTGGGAAAAAAAATGGGGGGGAGGGATGTTGGGAAGAGTTTAATGGCTAATCCCCAAGGTCTCTTCAAGCTTTAATATGCTTCCAGCTGCAAATATGGGAAACTTACTTATTTTGGATTATTTAGATTTTTTTCACAGTCAATGATTTGGAAATAAACAGCCATTGGTTAAATGGCTTAACAACATCAGGGATAACATCTTTTTCCAGCCAGTTTTCTAGAGGTATAATTGACATGGAGGAGACTCAGCATAATTTAAATATACAATATGATAAAATTTGACATTTGTATATATCCACGAAACCATCACAGTTCTCACAATAGTAAACATGTTTGTCACCCTCAAAAGTTTACTCCTTCCTTTGTTTTATCCCTTCCTGTCTGTCCCCACATTCTTCTGTTCTGTTCTGTTCAGTCACTCAGTCACGTCCAACTCTTTAGTCTCCATGGACTGCAGCACTCCAGGCTTCCCTGTCCATCACCAAATCCTGGAGCATCCATCAAGTCGGTGATGCCATCCAACCATCTCATCCTCTGTTGTCCCCTCCTCCTCCCCCAGCATCAGGGCCTTTTCCAGTGAGTCAACTCTTCATATCAGATGGCCAAAATATTGGAGCTTCAGCATCAGTCCTTCCAATGAATTATCAGGGTTGATTTCCTTTAGGATGGACTGCTTTGATCTCCTTGCTATCCAGGGGCCTGTCAAAAGTCTTCTGCAACACCACAGTTCAAAATCATCAGTTCTGCTGCCCTCAGCTCTCACATCTGTACATGACTACTGGAAAAACTATAGCTTTGAATAGATGGACCTTTGTTGGCAAAGTAATGTCTCTGCTTTTTAATATGCTGTCTAGGTTTGTCAGAGCTTTTCTTCTAAGGAGCAAACGTCTTTCAATTTCATGGCTGCAGTCACCATCTGTAGTGATTTTGGAGCCCCCCAAAATAAAGTCTCTCACTCTTTCCATTGTTTCTTCATCTATTTGCCATGAAGTGATGGAACCAGTTGCAATGATCTTAGTTTTCTGAATGTTGAGTTTTAAGCCAGTCTTTTCACTCTCTTCTTTCACCTTCATCAAGAGTCTCTTTAATTCTTCTTTGCTTTCTGCCATGAGGGTGATGTCATCTGCATATCTGAGGTTATTGATATTTCTCCCAGCAATCTTGATTCCAGCTTATGATTCATTCAGTCTGGCATTTTGCATGATGTACTCTGCATATAAGTTAAGTAAGCAGGGTGACAATATACAGCCTTGAGGTACTCCTTTCCCGGTTTTGAACCAGCCTTTTGTTCCGTGTCCCCACACTCCTCACGCAACCATTAATCTGCTTTCTGTCACTATAGATTAGTTTGTATTTTCTCGAATTTTATGTAAATAGAATCAACAGTATGGACTCCTTTCTTCTGACTTCTTTCACTCAGCATAATTATTTTAAGGTCCATTCATGTTGTAGCATCAAGTCAATAGCTGATTCTTTTTATTTCTCGTAGTATTCCATTGTATGGCTGTATGACAGATTGTTTTTCCATTTACTTATTAGAAGGGTATTTGGTATGTTGTCAGTTTTTTGCTATTACAAATAAAGTTTCTATGAATCTTTGCATAAAAATCTCCCTGTAGACATTTATTTCTTTTCCTCTTGGATAAATACCTGGAAATAGAGTGGTAGGATCATATGGTAAATAACTTTTTTTTTTGAGTGAAAAGTGAAGTCGCTCAGTTGTGATAGACTCTTTGTGACCCCATGGACTGCAGCCCACCAGGCTCCTCCATTCATGGAATTTTCTAGGCAAGAGTACTGAAGTGGAGTGCCATTTCCTTCTCTAGGGGATCTTCTGTTTCCAACATGGTTCCACCATTTTAACTTCTCGCCAGTACAGTATGAGACTTCCCATTCTTCATCCTTCAGCCAACACTTGGTATGATAATTTTTTAAAAAAATCTTCATTCTAATGGGCTTGCAGTGGTATCACATTGTGTTTTCAGTTTGTATTCCCCTAACATTTTTCTCTTTCTGTGCTTGTTTCCTTGTGCTTTCTTGTGTGAAGCATCTGTCCAAAATGTTGCCCACCATTGATTGGACTTTTTATCATGTTTTAAAAGTTCTTTGTGTGTTCTGGAAACAAATCTTTTATAAGATATGTTATTTGCAAATGTTTTCTCCCAGTTTTTGGCTTGCCTGTTCATTCTCTTTGTGTTGTTCAAAAAGCAGACGTTTTTTATTTTTACAAGTATTTCTTTATTTATTCATTCTGGTGATGCCAGTTCTTAGTTGCAGCACTCTGGATCTTATAGGATCTTTGTTGCGGCATGCAAACTCTTATTTGTGGCATTAGGGATCCAGTCCCTGATCAGGGAATGAACCTTGGCCCCCCTGCATTGGAAGCATGGAGTCTTAGCCGCTGGACCAAGAGAGAAGTCCCCAGATGTGTGTTTTTTTTTTATATAAGATTCAATTTATAAATTATTTCTTTTATGAATTATACTTTTACTGTAGTATCTAGAAACCTTTGTGTAACCCAAAGTCACCCCAAGTTTCTATACTTTCTTCTAGAAGGTTTTTTTTTTTTAATGTAGTTTTAGGTTTTACATTTAGGTCTATGATCTATTTTGAGTTAATTGTGTGTATAGTATGAGGTAGGGTTCAGGGTTCAGGGGTAAAGAATTCAACTGCAGTGCTGGAGACACAAAAGATGTGGGTTTGATCCCTGGGTTAGGATGATCCCCTGGAGGAGAAAGTGGCAACCCATTCCAGTAATCTTGCCTAAAGAATCTCATGGGCAGTGAAAACTGGTGGGCTGTAACGCAAAGGGTTGTGACATGACTGAGCGTGCAAACACACAAGGCTCAGAATCCACTTTTCCTTCTTGCATATGGATATTTAGTTATTCTGGTGTTATCTTTCTATACTGAACTGCCTTTGGAATTTTGTGAAAAATAAGTTATTGATATAGGTATGGGCTTGTTTTTGGTCTCTCCATTCAGTTTCATTCATCTATTTATCTAACTGTGTCATTATCATCCTATCTCAATTATGGTAGGTTTATAACACCTTCAAAGCAGATAATTTAATTTCAACAAATTTTTTCGAAGATGGTTGTCTAGTTTTGGTCTTTTGTACTACAATATGTACTACAATATGAATCAGTTTGTCAATTTCTACAAAAAAAGCATCCTAGGATTTTGGTTGAGATTCATCAAATCTACAGTTTGGGAAAGAATGGCATTATAGTAAAAACTGAGTTTTCAGACCCATAAACACAACTGATCTGTTCATTTATTTGTAACTTATGAATTTTGTTTTAATAATATTTATAGTATATAGATGTTGAACACTTCCATTAGATTTATCTTTAAATATTTTAAATATTTTGTGCTATAGTAATTGGTATTGTTTTTTATACTTTCAATATTTGATTGCTCATTGCTCATATATAGAAATAAAATAGATTTTTATAGATTATGCATGTATCTTACAATCTTGCCAAACTCACCTTTTTATTTCAGTAGTTTTCTTATAGATTACATAGAGTTTTCTGTGTATATATGTAAATAGTTTTCTTTCTTTCTTTTCAATCTGAATGTTGTTTCTTTGTTTACCATTTTATTTGTTTATTTTTGCCTGATTGCACTGCCCTCAATAGCAGTGTTGAATAGAACTGTTGAGAGTGGTCATCTTTGTTCTGTTTCTGATCTTAGGAAGACACCAGTCAGTCTTCCATCAAGTATGATGTTCAATTCAGCTCAGTTGCTCAGTCGTGTCCGACTCTTTGTGACACCATGAATTGCAGCACGCAAGGCCTCCCTATCCATCACCAGCTCCGGGAGTTTGCTCAAACTTACGTCCATTGAGTGAGTTGGTGGTACCATTCAGCCATCTCATCCTCTGTTGTCCCCTTCTCTTCCTGCCCCCATACCCTCCCAGCATCAGAGTCTTTTCCAATGAGTCAACTCTTCGCATGAGGTGGCCAGAGTACTGGAGTTTCAGCTTTAGCATCATTCTGTCCAAAGAACACTCAGGACTGATCTCCTTTAGGATGGGCTGGTTGGATCTCCTTGCAGTCCAAGGGACTCTCAAGAGTCTTCTCCAACACCACATTTGAAAAGCATCAATTCTTTGGTGCTCAGCTTTCTTCACAGTCCAACTCTCACATCCATACATGACTACTGGAAAAAACATAGCCTTGACTAGACAGACCTTTGTTGGCAAAATAATGTCTCTGCTTTTGAATATGCAGAGGTTGGTCATAACTTTCCTTCCAAGGAGTAAGTGTCTTTTCATTTCATGGTTGCAATCACCATCTGCAGTGATTTTGGAGCCCCCCAAAATAAAGTCTGTCACTGTTTCCACTGTTTCCCCATCT
>SJYV01003887.1:0-21110 GCA_006410875.1 Neotragus pygmaeus | reverse complement strand
ATGTATGGCAAAACCAATACAATATTGTAAAGTAATTAACCTCCAATTAAAATAAATGAATTTATATTTAAAATAAATCTCCTGAAAAAAAAAAAAAGCCTCTTGATGAAAGTGAAAGAGGAGAGTGAAAAAGTTGGCTTCAACATTCAGAAAACGAAGATCATGACATCTGGTCCCATCACTTCTTGGGAAATAGATGGGGAAACAGTGGAAACAGTGTCAGACTTTATTTTGGGGGGCTCCAAACTAACTGCAGATGGTGATTGCAGCCATGAAATAAAAAGATGCTTATTCCTTGGAAGGAAAGTTATGACCACCCTAGATAGGATATTCGAAAGCAGAGACATTACTTTGCCAACAAAGACCCTCTCTAGTAAAGGCTATGGTCTTTCCAGTGGTCATATATGGATGTGAGAGTCAGACTGTGAAGAAAGCTGAGCACCGAAGAATTGATGCTTTTGAACTGTGGTGTTGGAGAAGACTCTTGAGAGTCCCTTGGACTACAAGGACATCCAACCAGTCCATTCTAAAGCAGATCAGCCCTGGGTGTTCTTTGGAAGGACTGATGCTAAAGCTGAAACTCCAGTACTTTGACCACCTCATGTGAAGAGTTGACTCATTAGAAAAGACTCTGATGCTGGGAGGGATTGGGGGCAGGAGGAGAATGGGACGATTGAGGATGAGATGGCTGGATGGCATCACCGACTCTATGGATATGGGTTTGACTGAACTCCGGGAGTCAGTGATGGACAGGGAGGCCTGGCGTAGTGCAGTTCATGGGGTCGCAAAGAGTCCAATATGACTGAGCAACTGAACTGAACTGAACTATGATTATTCAATGGAGGTGACAAATTCTATGGATTAGATCTGGTAGACATAGTTCATGAACAACTATGGATGAAGGTTTTAACATTGTGCATGAGGCAGTGACAAAAATCATAACAAATAAAAAATAAATGTCAAAACCAAAGTGTTTGTCTGAACGGGTTTTAGATAGTTGAAAGAAGAGAAGTGAAAGGCAAGGGATAAAGGGAAAAATATACCCAACTGAGTGCAGATTTCCAGAGACTAGCAAAGAGAGATAAGAAGGTCTTCTTCAATGAACAATGCAAACAAATGGAGAAAAACAATTGAGTGTGAGGGAGTAGAATTGTTTTCAAAAAAATTGAAGATATCAAGGAACATTTCATGCATGGATGGGCATAAAAAAGGACAGAGATTGTAAGAGTCTAACAAAAGCAGAAGAGATTAAGAAGAGGTACCAAAATTACACAGAATAAGTATACAAAAATCTAAATAATCCAAATAACCTTGATGGTGCAGTCACTCACCTAGAGCCAGACACCCTGTAGTGTGAAGTCAAATGGACCTGAGGAAGTATTTCTATCAGCAAAGCCAATGGAGATTATGGGATTCCACCTGAACTATTTAAAATCCTAAAAGATAATGCTGTTTAAGTGCTCCACTCAGTATGCCCACAAATTAGGAAACTCAACAGTGACCATCCGACTGGACAAGGTAAGTCTTTGTTTCAATCCCAGAGAAGGGCAACGCCAAAGAATGTTCAAGGTACTATATAATTAAGACCATTTTATGTACTAGTAAGATTACGGTTGAATTGTTTCACATTAGGCTTCAGCAGTATTTAAACCTATAATTTCCAGATGTACAAGCCAGATTTAGGAAAGGCAGAGGAACCAGAGATAAAATTGCCAACATTATCAGATGATGGGGAAACAATCTAATAGATCCACCTTGTTTGTGGAGACCACCCCCCTGGACTTCAAGGAGACTAAACCAGTCAATCCTAAAGCAGTGGGGAAGGGGGAGGGAGGAGATACCAAATAGGCCTAGAGGATGAAGAGGTACAAACTATTGTGTATTAGATAAGCTACAAGGATATACTGTAAAACACAGGGACTTCTTTAGTTCAGTTCATTTGTTCAGCAATGCCCAACTGTTTGCAACACCATGGACTGCAGTATGCCAGGTTTCCTTGTCCATAACCAACTCCCAGAGCTAGCTCAAATTCATGTCCATCAAGTTGGTGATGCAATCAAACCATCTCATCCTCTGTCATCTCCTTTTCCTCCTGCCTTCAATCTTTCCTGGCATCAGGATATTTTCCAGTAAGTCAGTTATTTGCATCAGGTGTCCAAAGAATTGGAGTTTCAGATTCAGCATCAATTATTCCAATGAATATTCAGGGCTAATTTCCTTTATGGTTGACTAGTTTGATCTCCTTGCAGTCTAAGGGACTTTCAAGAGTTTTCTCCAGCACCACAGTTCAAAAGCATAAATTCTTCAGTGCTCAGCTTTCTTCACAGTCCAACTCTCACATCCACACATGACTACTGGAAAACCCATAGCTTTGACTATATGGACCTTAAGTTGGCAAAAAAATATTGTCTAGGTTGGTATTTCTAAGTATCAAGAAATGTCAACCTCTTAACTTCTATACACTAATGCTTCCAGCTTGAACTGTTTTAAAAAAAAAAAAAAAACTACTTTAACTAGAGAAACTTCATAACAATTACTATTTATGATCTATACTTGCCACACTTGCCAGGCTCTGTGACAGATGACAAAAGGAAAACAGTGAAAAGATGTGATCTATCAGAGTATGTTGTTTAAAGTTTTGTGTGTGTTGTTTTGTTTTGTTTCAGTTTAAGCTGTATTTTGTTATTCTGAGTCAGCAATGTAAAAACATCAGTTCATGTAAAGATCCTTGAATAATTTTGTTAAAAACACTACAGGTGGTTAAAATGAGAACCAGCTTGGAGAAATGTAATTTATTGTGACTTTATTACTCATTCTAAACAAATATTTATTTTATATCTATTTTATATTAAGGATTCTTTAAACTTTTCCGTTAAGATGATTTCAAAACTTATATAAGCTTCAATCCTCCCAAAGGCAGGATGCACATCTGCATGCATCCAGCCATCATCCCATGTTGTGGGGTTGGGTTCTTTGCAGAGTATCCAGAGCCTGCAGTGGTCATCTCTGAGGGGATTTTCTTGATGTGGGAAACATGTTTCTACCGTCTGGCTACTTGAGGTGTCTCTCTCACCTCCTGTTCTCCCTTCTTTCAGGGTCTTATTACTTTTGAGACGATCTTTCCTTGAGTTCTTATCTAATTCCCAGAGCCACATGTGTTTGCCACATCATCAGTGGAAGTGCAGCTGGTTCCAAACATAACCCCATGTGTCTCTGCTCTACTTAGTCAACAGACATCCAGCCCTCCCTGTACCTGTCAGATGTGTACGGCTCATGTGTGTCCACATTTGAGGACACAAAGCTGTGAGTGTTCCCTTTGAGCAACAGCCCCCAAAATTTTTGGCACCAGAGACAGGTTTCATTGAACTTATTTTTTCCTCAGGGGCAGCAGTGGAGAGGCTGGTTTTGGGATGATTCCAGCACATCACATTTATCGTGCACCTTATTTGTAATCAGATGTGACTGCTGATCTGATAGGATGTACTGATCTACAGACTGAAGGTTGAAGAACCCTGCTTTGGAGCACCCTCACTCACCCTAAGAATAGGAAAATATTCTTTACTTTTCCCTTAGTGGAGACAAACTGCACTCTCTAAAGGACTTCTTGCCACAGTTTCTTTGCAACTCTATTCTTGTAAAGCCTTGCCTTATAGGATAATGTGGTCTTGCTAATTTGTTTCCCCATCTCACTGTGGGCTGCATGACATGCTGTGTTTACAGATTACTACATGTTTACAGAATATTAGCTTAGGACTGGGGGTGATAAAATCCACAAAAGAAGAACCCTATTTGAAAAATTTATTGCATATCCTTATAACAAGATATGTTTATGTTATTTTTATATACATTGCAATTTTAAAACTAGTGACTCACAAATAGTGAAATACATCTTATACTGGAAATCACTTTTTAAATTACTATTATGAAAGATCACATCCTTTCAGCTTTTTATGTTAATTGTTGTTCATAAGCTCTAGCAAATTCTATATATGTAATAAATAAAAGGTTTTTTTCTTTAAATACAGTTTCTCACAATCAGTTGTTTTTTCATATAATCTTTCAGAAGCATTTGAGTGTAGAACTTCAGTGTATTTTAGTGAGTGGTTTTCTCATAATTGCTAGTGTTTCATTTGTCTTGTTTTAATTTTGGATCGGTTGTCCAAGGAATCAACAAACCAATAGGACTTTCCTACTATTTCATGCAGCACAAAGAGGAGTAATTTGAACAGGACAAGTTGAAAGTGATGGAGAAAAAAGATTAAGGTTATTTTCAGTTGACTGTTAAACTTTTCCACTCTGTCCCACTAGATGCTGATAGTAGCTATTCAGGAGGTTGAGTGCAGGGACATTGCTAGATGATCTTTGAAATCCCATCAGAGACCTTAGAATACTTTAAATTTTAAAATAAAATATTTATGGGTCCTAACTTTTTGTAAAATGCTATTGAGCTACCTGAAAGTGACTCATATCCTATATATTTCACAAAGAAACATAAATCTTCTTTAAATGTACTTATCATAAAGAGGTTCAAGAAGAAAAAAAAGGAATTTATTTCAAAAACTTTAGATAATAAATTCATGTTATTTTTTAAACTTTATTTTACTTTACAATACTCTATTGGCTTTGCCATACATTGACATGAATCCACCACAGGTATGAAAGTAGTACATATTAAAAATTCACAGTTAATTTAATATAGCAAGTTAAGTATATTCAGTAAAGATGAATGATTTCTAAATATAATAATTCATGAAGATTTGGACTGCAATATTGTACACTAATTGAAGCAGTTTTCCCCAAAGTTATTAAATCCAACTTCTTCCACTAATTAGTTGCTCTGAGACTTTCTTTAATTGAATGATAAAAACATCATTGGTGAAATACAATAGGATTGGGCCCCTTTCTTTTGTGTGTTTTATTGGATAAGATAATGCATTTCAGGACACAGGGCAGTGACCATTAAAATGTTCAATAACACAGGAGTGACATTGACAGTGATAGTATCAATGAAAATAATTGTTACAATGTTTTCAGGTCAACCTTGAATTTTTACTGAAAGCAAACTGATGAATTAGCATTACAAAGCAGAAGAAATGTAATTCCTTTGACTAAAAGAAATGCTGTAATGAGCAAACAATCTTAATTCCACATAATGTGCATTAGTTTTAGTACTCTTCATTGAATATGTGTTGTGAAATAGAATTGAAATGCTATTACTGCTATTTCTAACTTGACATATGTTTAGCCTTTAAAGTAGTTAAGTGGACATTTCATTTGACTGTAGATTGAAATCTCCTCACTGAAGGCTATATTCTACACTTTACCCCACAAACATCCAAAATAATATATCCAGAAACTGAAATATTGACTATTTAAACTTGAAGAAAACACTGCATATATTTTGAATCTACTCTTACATTTGAATTCCAATTCTATTAATACTTTTGAACATATCATAAAATATGCATCCTAAAATAGTTATCGTTTGAAGATTAAAGCAAATAATAGAAGGTTAGGAAATTATTTCTTATTGGACCATTTTAAGGAATTTTATATATAACCCCAGATATTAAGTCAGAAATTTAATGCTCTGGGACAATGTTTTTGACTATGCAAGAAACATGATGCTTTGACAAGAAACAAGATTCCCTAAGGAGATGATTTGAAATTATAGACCTAATGATGTAATTTCTTTGTCACATCATGAAATATGTAACTTGTAATTTAATTTCTCAACCAAGAAGCTCATGTAGTCCTCTTTACTCCTCCATAGAAGCATGCAGTAATAAGAGAAGGTTTTATTCACCACACAATTCTCCTCAGAGTCTGGAAAGGATACAAACTGAGTGACAAGGATTGGATGATATGTAGTAGTCAATATTATCTAGTCAAGATCAAGAGTCAGGATTGCCACTCCATTGTCTCTTGTGAAATAATGTAACAAGGAAGGGCTAATTTTGAATCTACACTGGATCTGATTCTGTTAATTTAACCTTTATCTGGATGCTCTGGCTCAGCCCACCTGTGAAAAACTGTAATATTCTTAAATTCTTTGTGGGTCAAATGACTCAGTGCCTGGCGACCCCTGTCTGCTGCTTACTTGCTTGGCCCAGAAACTCACCTTGAGGCTGAAATCACAGATACATGTGATGTATTTGTTGATGTGAGAGGAGATATTCCATTTCATATCACCCATGAAATGACTGTAAGGAAATGAAACTAACACATCCTCTTACCTGAGACTTGGCATTCTAGAATCTATTTGTAGGAATTAAATGGTGTTTTTACTTTGTTTCTGCGCCTCCCACCATCTCTGATCCATAAAATAATCTAACATCCAGACTCCAACAAAATGGTTATTTTGAGGTGCTAGGCTGTCATCTTCTCAGTCAACCAGTCTCTGAATCAAGTCCCTTCCTTACCCCAACACTTCATCTGATATTTATTGACCTATCTTGTGACGATCAGAGCAACTTTGAACTCAATAAGAATGACGTGAAGTGAAGTCGTGTCTGACTTGCGATCTCATGGACCGTATGGGATCCTCCTATCAGGCTCCTCCATCCATGAAATTTTTCAGGCAAGAGTGCTGGAGTGGATTGCCATTTCCTTTTCCAAGGGATCTTCCTGACCCAGGGATCGAACCCGGGTCTTCCATATTGCAGTCAGATGCTTTACTGTCTGAACCACCAGGGAAGCCCTCAATAAGAATACATTTGAAGCATATATACTAATATGTAAGAAACGAGGCACCAGTCTATGTTCGATGCAGGATGCAGGATGCTTGGGGCTGGTGTACGGGGATGATCCAGAGAGACGTTGTGGGGTGAGAGATGGGAGGGGGATTCAGGGTTGGAAGCTTGTGTACACCTGTGGTAGATTCATGTCGATGTATGGCAAAGCCAATAGAGTATTGTAAAGTCAAATTTAAAAAATAATTTAAAAAATTAAAAAAAAAAGAAAAACTCTATTTCTATTCCCTTGGTTCTAGTCTCCCAGGGCCTAGATCCCTGCTTGGCAGTAAAACTTCTCTGATCAAATACAATACTGTAAAGTAATTAACCTCCAATTAAGATAAATAAATTTATATTAAAAAAAAGAATATATGTACTCTAAGGTTTGGCATGGGAAACAATAAATTCCATTAATATAACAGTACCTTTTCTTTCATATTTCAACATTTCCCAAAGCATCTTTTCAGCCTATGATCCAAAACTCAAACCTGAAGCANAAATAAATTTATATTAAAAAAAAGAATATATGTACTCTAAGGTTTGGCATGGGAAACAATAAATTCCATTAATATAACAGTACCTTTTCTTTCATATTTCAACATTTCCCAAAGCATCTTTTCAGCCTATGATCCAAAACTCAAACCTGAAGCACTTACCTCATCTGCAGTGTGAATTTTCCGTGCTAAAAAGAACCAAGAATGACTTCAGCCCTCATATATTTGACACACATATTCTTTGATATCACTCATACTCTTAAAATCCGTGATTCCATTGATATAACTGGAACTGATCATACCTCTTGATCATGTCATTTCCTATTACATGCATCTCATCTGATTTTTCTCTAAGCAAGATAACTCTCCTTGATATTTCATGTGGTTTTATAAATTCCTTGTAATAGAGTCACTGATGCCAGTGGTGTTTGTTCAGAGCCTAGGAGTAGGGGTGAACAACTTGCAATTTCAATTAAAACCAGTTTTCAGGTATACATATTTTCATGCATACCTCTTTCTTCCACCTACATTTGCAAAAATCATCTTATAGCAGTCTGAATGTCAGAGAGACAGAGGCAGGCAGTGAAGAAGAAGAGTAAAAGGGCAATTTATCTTGAAAAATATATCCTTGCTTGTGGTCCACATAAGAGAGAGGGACTGTTAATTAATTAATTTTTTTTTTTTCTGCAGTCATTCATAGATGGGCAGGTTTTACTGAGGCAGGACATTATGTATGATTATAGCTATGGACAGTATTCCTTTAGTAATTACAATAAGTAAAGCAATGAAAACCACAGGTTCAAGTAAAAGAAAAAGATCCAGCCTGAGGTCAGATTTGCCCCTTCACTGTCACAATTCCCCACTGTCATGTCTATTCCACCATCCTGTGGGATACGGAGCAACTATCACTCTTAGCTATTTCCTGCTGTGAAGGAGTGATAAGGGGTGGTTGCGGAATGGAATTGATCAGAATTGCACAAGAAATCATCCTTAGAATTTTTAGTAAATAGTGCTGATGCTATATTGTTCACTAGAACAGAATTAAACAAGTGACCTAGAAAGCAGTGGTTTTTCCAACTCAAGACAGCAGAATAGGACGTGCACTCACCTTCTCCTGCAAGAACTCCAAAATTGCAACTCACTGATGAACAACTATCTACAGGAGGATATTGGATCCCACCAAAAACAAACAAACAAAAAAAGATACCACACATTCAAGGGCAAAGGAGAAGCCCCAACATAGCAATAGGAGGGGTGAAATAACATCAAACCCCATACTTGCCAGAGATGCTCAGTAGCCTCAAATAAAAGATTATGCACACCAGGACCCAGAGATTCTACAAGAGACTGGGCCAGACGTTCCTTTGAGTATATGGGTGTCTCTTGTGGTGCCACAGTTCAGTGGTGGCCTGTCATGGGCACAGGGGCTCTGGCTGTAGCAGACGTGGAAAGTCAGCATGTGTCACAAATGCTCTTGGAGGAGGTCGCCATTACGCCCACTGTAGAGTCATACAGTAGAAAACCCACAAACTGAAGAACAACTATATCAAATAAGCTATTGTACTGTTGCAAAAGTTATAGGTCTTATGATAGATTCCCCAGCTTGGAGACCTGGCAAAGGGACTGAGAACCCCCAGGGAATTTGACTTGGAAGACCAGTGGGATTTGATTACATAATCTCCACAGAAGTATGGAAACAGAATCTTGGAGGGCACAACTGAAACCTCGTGCACACCAGTGTCAAGACAGTGTGTAATTTCCTTGGTTCTGTCTCACTGCAACAAATATATGAAGCAGTGGACCAATGTTACAGCTCGGTTACAACTCAGAGTTTTATTCAGCAAACACAAGGTAAATACATCCTTGATGCTTGAGGACAGGCTGACCCCAAAGGAGAAGCCTCAATTTGTTTCGACTTCCTCTTTTTATACATTTTGTCTACCCACCCACCATGACTGCTTGAGCCTACCATTTGCAAACTGGGGTAGTCAAGAAGGGGGCGTGAAGTTCTCACTCCAATCCATGGATTTTATTTTTGTTCCATGTTCACGAGCTTTTCTCTTTCTTTGTCTTTTAGCCACCAACCTTTTGGATTCCCTTTTCCTGTTCTAACTACCTAACATCCTCCTATCAAGAAAGGGGAAGCACAATTCTTTGAGAATAGGGATCTTGAGGTCTCAGAATCCTTATAGCAGTGTCCATCTAAAGGTGAATGATAGATGATTTCTGTGGTCAGGTGAAGTTTCATGTATCCTTGTTGAACTAGAACTGCATTCTGTAGCTTGTTGATCTGGACAGAGGAGCAATCATAAGAATTATCAATATGGTGATAACAGGAATTAGTAGGGATATTAGCCTATTCCAAATACCCCTTCACCAAGAGAAGGATCCCCCAAAGAGAGATGGTAGCTATGATGAGGACTCTCCTGCTCATTCTTTGACATTTTGTAGGATCTGAATGTTTTTGTCTTGAGGACTGTAAGGCTTTATTTAACTTGACTGGAGGTATTTACCCAGAAGCAACATGTCTTATTCAAGATGGCTCAAGTCCATCCTTGTTCAGCGATAAGGAGATCTATCTCCTGTTTATTCTGTAGTACAACCACTGCCAAGCTCTGTTGTCTCTTTAAATTTATCCAGAGAAAGTTTATCCCCAGAAACAATTTGCAGGGTCTTTATTAGAATGACACTTATTTGTAGTCTTGAATAGGTATGTGAAATCTCCCAGGGGCTCACCAGTGTATTGAGTGTCCTCTTCTATTTTCTTCCATGGCTTGACTCAGGAGTCATGCCCTGGTACTTTGACTGCTGTGGGGGTAGAAAGTATTACAAGGTAGGAGCCTTTCCATGTAGGCTGGAGTTGAGCCTTTTGGGACCCATCTTTCCAGATTTTCATTAGGGCTTGAGTACCTGGAACATATAGTGATAGCCCTTCCGAATCTTTTGGATCTTGGTTGGCACCCCATAAATGTATTTCTTGTTGTAATTGTCCAATGGCCATGGTACAAGACCAGAGGGTCTGAGCCTCTGGATCTCGTAAGAGGTCATTGATATGAGCAAAAGGTCTCCCATATAGCATCTTGTAAGGGCTAAGACCCCCCTGGAGAAGTAAATGGCAACCCACTCCAGTATTATTGCCTGGAGAATCTCATGAACAGAGGAGCTTTCCAGGCTACAGTCCATGGGGTCAAACACAAGAGTCAAACACAACTTAGCGACTAAACCACCACCAGTAAGCACTAAGACCAATCTGTTCCTTAGGGGCAATTTGAGTGTGGAAGAAAGACAATGGTAAAGCCTCCTTCCATCTCAGAGAAGTCTCCTGGGTTCAGTTCAGTTCAGTTCAGTCACTCAGTCGTATCTGACTCTGCAACCCCATGAATCGCAGCATGCTAGGCCTCCCTGTTCATCACCATCTCTCGGAGTTCACTCAGACTCATGTCCATCGAGTCCATGATGCCATCCAGCCATCTCATCCTCGGTCGTCCCCTTCCCCTCCTGCCCCCAATCCCCCCCAGAATCACAGTCTTTTCCAATGAGTCAGCTCTTCGCATGAGGTGGCCAAAGTGCTGGAGTTTCAGCTTTAGTATCATTCCTTCCAAAGAAATCCCAGGGTTGATCTCCTTCAGAATGGACTGAAGGGACTCTCAGTCCAAGGGACTCTCAAGAGTCTTCTCCAACACCACAGTTCAAAAGCATCAATTCTTCANACTCAAACTCACATCCATCGAATCAGTGATGCCATCCAGCTATCTCATCCTCTGTCTTCCCCTTTTCCTCCTGCCCTGAATCCCCCCCAGAATCACAGTCTTTTCCAATGAGTCAGCTCTTCGCATGAGGTGGCCAAAGTGCTGGAGTTTCAGCTTTAGTATCATTCCTTCCAAAGAAATCCCAGGGTTGATCTCCTTCAGAATGGACTGAAGGGACTCTCAGTCCAAGGGACTCTCAAGAGTCTTCTCCAACACCACAGTTCAAAAGCATCAATTCTTCAGCGCTCAACCTTTTTTTTTATTGTTGATTTTAAAAATTTGTTGGCTCTTTCTACTTTTCTTGAAAACTGAGGCATCCAGGAAGAATGGAGGTAATAAGTAATGGCCAAAGCTTTAGAGGCTCCTTGGTGACCTTAGAAGTAAATGATGGCCCATTATCACATTGTAATGACCTGGGCAGGCCAAATCTCACAATGATTTCATGGAACAGTTTGTTTATTTGTTTATTTACTATCTCCTTGGCCTTCTCAGTCTAGGTGGAAAAACCTTCAATCCATCCTGTGCATGTATTTATCATAACTAGTAGGTATTTATATCCTTTAGAAACTAGCATCTGGGGGAAGCCCATCTGCCAGACCTCTCCTAGGTAAGTCCCATGCCATTGGATGGTCTTCGAGTTCCTTGCCAGTTATTTAACTGACAAATGGGACAAGAGGAAAGCACTTGCCTTGTAGTTTTTTGGAGGCCAGTTTCTCTAAGGGACTTTTCTAGTAATCTTTGGAGGGCCTTGTCCCCATATTAGTATTACGTGTAAGAAGTTAATTAATTTCCACTGGAAGTTCTGAGGCAGAAAAAAAGGAGTCCCTTCTTTTTGGAACACCTCATATGATTTTGAAAGCCTTCACCTTTGCTTTAAGAATCTCACCTTCAGTATATAAAGGAGTTTCTAGCAAATTAGTCTGTGGGACTAAAGTGGCAACCCCTATTAGGCCATTGTTCTGTAGTGCTGCTCTGTTAGTTGCCTGTTCAGCTGCTTGGTTCCCTCGTGCCACTTCTGTGCTCCCTTTTTGGTGTCTTTACAACGGGAGACTGAAACCTCAGGGGGCAGATGCACTGCCTCTAAGAGCCTAAGGATTTGATCACCATACTTGATTGGGGACCCTCGGGTGGTCAACAGGCCTCTTTCTTTCCAAATAGCATCATATGCATGTAGCACAAGAAAGATATACTTGGAGTGGTCACATGTAAGTGATCCATGTAAATGGCTCCTCTTTTTCCTTTTCCGAGCTCTAAAGATCAGGTAACGGCTACAAGCTCAGCCAATTGGGCTGAAGTACCTGGTGACAAAAGTTTAGCCTCTATGGTCTCAAAATTGGAGACTACTGCATATCTGGCTTTTTTTTCCATCTAAGACAAAACTACTTCCATCAGTGTATCTTATTTCCTCAGGATTGGTCAGAGGATCTTCTGACAACCCTCTCGGGATTCTGTCCAATGGTCCAAAGTTTCTAGGCAACAGAGAAAGGGGAGAGAGGCCTCAGGGTTAGGCAAGAGGGTAGCTGGATTAAAAAACTCACAAGGGGATATAACCAGGCCTGGATTTCCCATCAGCACTGTTTGATATATGAGGATCCTTTGATCAAACATTCATAAATGGCCTCTCTTATTCAGGAGTTGTTTCACTTGGTGGCTGGTAAAAATAGTTATTTTGCCCTCAAGAGAGAGTTTAAATTATCTTCTTTCTGGATACAATAGCTGCAAGCTTTCAAAGGCAGGGAGGCCAGACTGGGTAGTTGGGTCGAGCCTTTTGTGTCAGAAAGCTACATGCTGAGGCTTAGGTCCCAATCTTTGAGTAAACACTCCCAAGGCTATTCCTTCCTTTCCGTGGACCTATAGTTGGGATGCTTTTTTCTGGGCCTGGCAACCTCAAGACCGGTGTTTGATCTAAGACGTCTTTTAGTGTAGCCTCTGCCTCATTTTGAGGAGTTCCCCATATCAGTGGGATTAAATCATCCCGTCCCTTCAAGTTTTCATATTAGGGCTGAGTAATTAGACCATAGTTGGGTAACCAGATTCTACAATACTTGGTTGGCCCAGCAAAGCTCACAAATTGTTTTCATGTCATGGGGGAAGATTCCTTGTACTTGGTCAGAGGACAGCCTCCTGTACCCATGCATAATCTGAACTGCCAGGTAAGTGACTTCTGTACCTTTGCCTTAGAACAGGATAGTTTAATCCCCTCTCTGTCAAAAAATTTAGAACCTCAATTGCATGTTGTTGGTCATTTTTCTCATCTGGAGAGCAGATCAGTAAGTCATCTAATATTTTAATGTTTTCCCATTAGGTCCCAGGTCCAGATCTACCATATCCTGGCTAAGAGCCTGTCCAGACAAGTGGTGGCTATCTCTGAACCCCTGAGTTAATACTACCTCAGTCATTTATGGTGTTTTTCTCCTGGCACCTCCCACTTGAAGGCAAAAATATATTGGGATTCTTTAACTAGTGGTATGCCAAATAATGCATTTTTAAGATCCAGGACTCTAAACCACTTGGCACTGGGTGGGATTACATAGGGATTGGGTACTGTGAGATGGAGGGGGACTACAGCTTCACTTATGATTTGGAGACATTTAACCCTCACCACGTTCCATTCTTTTTCTTTATGGGGCAGATCGGGGTGTTATCTGATGAACTGGTGGGGACCAATAGCCCACAAGCAGGGATTTTATTTATTAGAGGCTGTAGTCTTTTACAAGCTTTTCTTCTGAGGGTGTATTGTTTCAGTTTTGGAAACAAAGTAGGATCTTGGAGGACAATGATAACCAGTTCAGCTTGGTGGGCTCATATAGGATTCCCAGGAATCTTCTGGTCCCACACCTGGCGGTTAATTTTGTCCTCACATAATTCTTGGTCCCTCCGTTTTGGAGAGGGTGTAATAGGTTCCTCAGTAGTAACCAGAAGCTCTAGAGCTCTAGGGGTTGAAAAACTTCACATCACAAGGGTGGTCCCAATCTTAGTGAGAAGGTAGTAGGACACTCAGGGACCACCAGAACGTGGTGGTGGTGGTGGTGGTGGTGATGGAATATTTGTCTATCCCAGCAACAAAGAAATGCTCTGATAAATCTTTTTTGTGACTGGTTTTCCTGTAGCACCCAAAATGGTACAGGCTTGGAAAGAGAAGGCTCCAAAGTAGGAGTCAGAACAGAGTAGGGAGCCCCTGTGTCAACCAAGAAATTCTCAGAACTACCTGCTGCATCCAGTTACATGCTTGGTTCCAGCCCTGTGATGGTTATCTATGATAGGCAAGCAGGCTGGAACAGGCCACTTTGATCCTGTTAAACCATCATGAGGGTAAGCTTGGTGCTTGACCTTGAGGCTCTTGGGCTCCAAGGGCAGAGTGCCACCCAATGTCCCAAATGATGGAATTTGTAGCAAGCCATATTTTAGGTGACTTGCCATAGTTTGCACACTCTTTGGGCCAATGTTCCACCTGTCTACAGATTAGGCATTTGCCTCATGCCTTGTCCTTCAAGGACTCAAGTTTTGTAATAAGGATTCCCTGAAGTGTGGCTAGCATCTGGGCACTTGTCTCTCCCTCTCTCCCTTTCCTGTGCCTTGGTTTTCCTCTCCTGTTCTCAGTCATAGAAGATATTGGTGGCTGTCTGGACCACCCATCTCAAGAGCCAACAGGGTCCTGCTGCTATAGCTGTTGTGATTTTGTCCTGATGNGCACTTGTCTCTCCCTCTCTCCCTTTCCTGTGCCTTGGTTTTCCTCTCCTGTTCTCAGTCATAGAAGATATTGGTGGCTGTCTGGACCACCCATCTCAAGAGCCAACAGGGTCCTGCTGCTATAGCTGTTGTGATTTTGTCCTGATGTCTGATGCACACTGGGACAGGAATTTGTCCTTTAAAATCACCTGTCCCTTGTAAGAGTCTAAGTCCAGATTGGTAAACTTTTGGAGGGTCTCTTTTAGCTTTTTCAGAAAGGCAATGGTGTTTTCATTGGGCTCCTGAATTATTGCTGAGACTGTTCATAGCACCACAACTAATGGACTTCCTTCTATTTTCATGGGTGGGCTTCCTTAAGGGTGAGCATTTCTGAAGCTTATCCTACCCAGTACTGGTGCAACCTGAGAGCCAGGAAAACCCGGGTCAAGGTGCAGCTCCCCAGGCAGGTTGAGGTTTGACAACCTCCTTAAGATCAAATTCCCAGGCAGAGAGAGGCAGGTCAACCTCCTGGAACACCAGGCTGGATTTGGGCATCCCCAAAGTCTCCAGCGTGACTAGTGTTGGGTAGGACTAAGGGGTTGTAATTTTAACTCATTGCTGGTTTGTCCACTGCGGGTGGGAATAGATAGCATGATGCAAAGCAATCTGAGTCTGTGCACTCAGGCTGGGAACATGGAAAAATAGCCATAAATCGTATCCTCTTATTGCTCAGAGATAATATAAGCCACTGATTTCCTCCCTTAGTTTTCCATAAGAACAGTTTAAGGTGTCTCCAATGGTAAACATTTCATTGTCATAAACCCAGTCTGGGTCATAACAGAAGCAATGACAAAGAAGTGGGTTATCTGGTCCTGTTAGGGGTGTTAAGAGTATTTTAATAATAAGCTGGGTGAAGAGATATTGCCTACAGAGGAGGCAGGGTCCTGGTTGTAGGAGTTAGTAAGTGGCTTAAGGACAAATTGATAAGAGGCAACAGACAAGATATTTCATAAAATTAGAGTGGATATTTGAGCCAGGAGTATATTTGTAATTTTAAGAGAAGGGTGGTAAGTGTTCAGGCCCAAAAGGCCTACAGGGTTAAACCCCAAAGTGGCAAACATTGTCTCTGGAAGCCCAACTGCCCTTGAAGGGATGCCACCAACAGATGGACTTCTAGCAGGCACTGTGTGCCTTTCACCCACTTTAGCAGATTCACTGAGAGATGGTGTTGTCTCATATGTTGTAAGAAACATGGCAGATGAGGGCCTCTAGAGTGATTGGATATTATACAATATTTTCTTCCCAAGGGTCAGCTATTTTCTGGGTGTTCCACCAGGAGATTGTAGATTCAACACTGTGGGCCTTGATGGGGCTCATGAAAAGAGCATGAAACAGGAGGGAAGGGGGGCAGGAAACAACTTTTGAAAGAATGACATAGCCCAAGGAGATAACATAAACTGAGTAAAATCAAATACTTCCAAAATGGCTGACAAGTGACCTTCAATGAATCCTTGATCCTCAGTCTGCAAGCTAAATGACATACCCAGAGGCTCCATGAGAGTTCCAAGGCTCTATCAAAAGACCAAGGAGTGGTTGGTTCCCCAATTGTTGGAATGATCTTCCCCCTCATTATCATATGAAGTGACTCAGCCCATGAAAACTAACCATACCACATTTCATGACTGCCACAGTCACCTTCTGTGATGACCCACACTCTGTAGTGTGTTTCTTTCTGAATCTGAACAAATCCACTTCTGACATATGGCTGTGTCTCTACTGAATTCCTTCAACAATGAGAAAACAAGAACCTGAGATTCATTAGGTCCTGAAACCAGGCACTGCTGGGAGCCAGCATGGAGAATCTTGCCTGTGGCAAAGGTCATGAGGAAGGGGGCCTGACAAAACACAAAGCCAGGATCAGGCCTTAGGGCCCCCCTCCTGGGTTTTCTCAAGCATCTACCCCCAGAACCAAAATCTGTCTGCCTTACTATATTATACATTTCACCAAATTATCTGACATTAACAGGGGGCTATCCTCCACCACCTTTTTCTGGAAAAAGTTAATTTAGAGCTCCAGCTAACAGTCTCCTGCATATAAAAGGAGTGTCTCAGCTCAAACCCCTCTGGTAGCTTTATAACTTTCCTGACAGGTCTGTGCAGACCTTTTACAACTATGCATGTTATTGCTCACAGCCTCCCAACCGCAAGAGGCACAGGAAGCTTAAAACATCCTAGGAATGTAGAGGCTTCCGAGGAGTCAAAATCATTAGATTAGGATGGATTAGTTTCATTGTTGAGCCTATACTTGCTGCCAAATTTTCATATCTTTTATTTGTTGATATAATTGGTATAAAGAAAAAGCAAGTAGCAACATAGATTTTTGGGTTAAGTACCTTCTTTTTTATAAGCCACTGCACTTTTGTTCTACAGGGATGTAAATTTATTTAGTGCTTTAAGGGTGATGCAGATTAAAGAAAAACACTTCAGAGGAAATGAGATTAACATTCATTAAAGAAGAGAGCCAAAAAGTGTTAACAGGCCTCTTGGCCAGAAGATAATGTAAATCACCTGAGACCTTTTGCATACGGAAAGATATGCAGAAAGAAATCCTGGTATCAATAAGGGCCAGGACTGCTGCCCCTGCATGACTCTGTATCTTCTATTAGGTAAAACGTAGGGTATATAAGCAACTTTTGAAAATAAAATTATGGGGTTTTTTGCACAAGATTGGCCTCCCCCGTGTCAACTCTCCCTATCTCCCTCTCCCTTCCTCTCTTTTTCAGGCTGATTCTTTGGAACACAGAGGTTTTCTGCATTCACTTCTCTGCCCAAGCTTTTAAGACCCACGCAAGAGGGAGCCCAAGGCAGGGCACCCTCTACTATTCAAGCAGGTGCCGGTGGCCTATGTGAACAGAACAAGTCTCTTGTCTTGAGATTTTATTAGCTTTCCATATAAACCAAAGAATATCAGCCTCTTTTCTCCTCTATTTTTTCACTACATTATTCTTCTCTAATCTCTCATTAAATTTCTAGTTAATCTCTCTTTAATCACCGAGACTCTGTCCCTGCTTCAAATTCCCTGGATCCACCGGGGCTGGACCCCAGCAAGGTACCATGGATTTTGGCTTGGTTTGAGTCCCTGACATGTAGTTTCATGTTCCAATCTGAGGTAAATGGTTTCAATCACAATTTTCAGAAATAGAAAGTAATGACCTGCCCAATACTTTGTAAACAGCAGCATAGATGAAGAGAGGAGCTGAAGGATGGGAGGAAAAAACAGTGGGAAGAGCATGCCAGGGAATCTCTTTAATAATCTGCCAGAGAGCTGATAAATTAATGACCTGTGCCCAAGGATTTCTTTGCCCTGATCCTTGGCATAAAGGGGATTAAGGATAGAAGAACCATCACCTGATTGGGCAACAGCTACTAGGGCACAGCAGATAGAGTAGCCTTTGGGACACACTGTGAAGTAGCCCCTGTCAGCGTGTTTCAATTGTAACCACTGCCACTTCCTGTTCACAGTGGATTCAAGGAGACAAGAAATGAAAGATCATAAAGGAATTAAGATTTTGTTAGTCATATATCTTTCCAACCATAAGGGTGAGTTCTTCCTACCTTAAGCATAAGTCTTCTGGAATCTGAGACTGAGCTACATGAACTTTCTGCCAGATTAGTTTTTGGACTAAAATTTTACTGAGCATGGTGCACCCATAAGAACAGGACTTGGATTTCCCCACAACCTGTCCCTACCATCAGGAAACTTTCCTAAGCCTCTTACTCTTATGCAGAGGGTAGACAAAATGAAAACCACAATTACAGAAAACTAAGCAAACTTATCACATGGATCATCTATAAATCAATGAAACTATAAGCCATTCCATGTAGGCATGCCAAGAAGTAAGAAGAGGTGGCAAGGATACACAGAAGAACTATACAAAAAAGATCTTCATGATCCAGATAACCACGATGGTGTAATCATTCACCTAGAGTCATACATCCTGGAATGTGAAGTCAAGTGGGCCTTAGGAACAAAGCTAGTGGAGGTGATGGAATTCCAGTTGAGCTACTTCAAACCCAAAAGATGATGCTATGAAACTGCTGCACTCAATATGCCAGCACATATGGAAAAATCAGCATTGGCCACAGGACTGAAAAACATCAGTTTTCACTCCCATTCAAAAGAAAGCAATGCCAAAGAATGTTCAAATTACCACAAAATTGAAGATATCTTACAAACTGGCAAAGTAATGCTCAAAATTCTCCCAACCTAGGCTTCAGCAGTACATGAAATGAGAAATTCCAGAAGTTCAAGCTGAACTTAGAAAAGACAGGGGAATCAGACATCAACTTCCATTGGATCATAGAAAAATACAAGAGAATTCCCCCCCCAAAAAACAAAACTGCTTTATTGACTATATCAAAGCCATTAACTGTGTGGATCAAAATAAACTGCAGAAAATTCTTAAAGGGATGGGAATACTGGACCAACTTACCTGCCTGTTGAAAAATCTGAATGCAGGTCAAGAAGCAACATTTAGAAACAAACATGAAACAATGAACTGGGCCTAAGTTGAGAAAGGTGTATGCCAAAGTCTTGTACTTTCACTCTGCTTATTTAAGTTATATGCTGCTGCTGCTGCATTGTGCATCAAACAAAATGCTGGGCTGAATGAAGCACAAGCTGAAATCAAGATTGCAAGGAGAAATATAAATAACCTCAGAGATGCAGATAACACCACCCTTAAGGTGGAAAGTGAAAAGGAACTAACGAGACTCTTGATGAAAGTGAAAAAGGAGAGAGAAAAGGCTGGCTTGAAACTCAACTCTCAAAATACAAAGATCATGGCATCTGGTCCTATCACTTCATGGCAAATACATGTCATAGCAATGGAAAGAGTGAGAGACATTTTTGTTGTTGATGGGCTCCAAAATCACTGCAAATGGTGACTGCAGCCATGAAATTTAAAGATGCTTGCTCCTTGGAAGTAAAACCATGACAAAATGAAACAGCATATGAAAAAATAGAAACATTACTTTGCCAGCAATGGTCTGTCAAGTTAAAGCCAGAGTTTTTCCAGTAGCCATGTATGGATTTGAGCGTTTGACCCTAAAGAAAGCTGAGCATCAAAGAATTTATGCTTTTGAACTGTGGTATTCAAAAGTATTCTTGAGAGTCCCTTGGAATGCAAGGAGATCCAACCAGTCACTCGTAAAAGAAATCAGTTCTGAATATTTATTGGAAGAACTATAGCTGAAGCTGAAGCTCCAAAACTTTACTTCACTTCAGTTCAGTTGCTCAGTCGTGTCTGACTCTGCGACCCCATGAATCACAGCACTCCAGGCCTCCATGTCCATCACCAACTACTGGAGTTCACCCAGACTCACGTCCACCGAGTCAGTGATGCCATGCAGCCATCTCGTCCTCTGTCGTCCTCTTCTCCTCCTGCCCCCAATCCCTCCCAGCATCAGAGTCTTTTCCAATGAGTCAAGTCTTCAAATGAGGTGGCCAAAATACTGGAGTTTCAGATTCAGCATCATTCCTTCTAAAGAAATCCCAGGGCTGATCTCCTTTAGGATGCACTGGTTGGATTACCTTGCAGTCCAAAGGACTCTCCAGAGTCTTCTTCAACAACACAGTTCAAAGGCATCAATTCTTCAGCACTCATCTTTCTTCACAGTCCAACTTTCACATCCATACATGACCACAAGAAAAACCATAGCCTTAGTAATGTCTCTGCTTTTGAATATGCTATCTAGGTTGGTCATAACTTTATTTCCAAGGAATAAATGTCTTTTAATTTCATGGCTGCAGTCACCATCTACAGTGATTTTGGAGCCCCCCCAAAATAAAGTCTGACACTGTTTCCACTATCTCCCCATCTATTTCCCATGAAGTGATGGAACCGGATGCCATGACCTTCGTTTTCTGAATGTTGAGCTTTAAGCCAACTTTTTCAATCTCTTCTTTCACTTTCATCAAGAAGCTTTTGAGTTCTTCTTCACTTTCTGCCATAAGGGTGGTATCATCTGCATATCTGAGGTGATTGATATTTATCCTGGCAATCTTGATTCCACCTTGTGCTTTTTCCAGTCCAGGATTTCTCATGATGTACTCTGCATAGAAGTTAAATAAGCAAGGTGACAATACATAGCCTTGACGTACTCCTTTTTCTATTTGAAACCAGTCTGTTGTTCCATGTCCAGTTCTAACTGTTGCTTCCTGACTTGCATACAGATTTCTCAAGAGGCAGGTCCGATGGTCTAGTATTCCCATCTCTTTCAGAATTTTCCACCGTTTATTGTGATTCACGTAGTCAAAGGCTTTGCCATAGTCAGTAAAGTAGAAATATATGCTTTTTCTGGAACTCTCTTGCTTTTTCCATGATTCAGCAGACGTTGGCAATTTGGTCTCTGGTTCCTCTGCCTTTTCTAAAACCAGCTTGAACATCAGGAAGTTCATGGTT
>SJYV01003880.1:0-13809 GCA_006410875.1 Neotragus pygmaeus | reverse complement strand
GACGGACCTTAGTCAGCAAAGTAATGTTTCTGCTTTTGAATATACTATCTAGGTTGGTCATAACTTTTCACGGGATAGTTCTCTCTCTCTCTCTTTTTTTTTCTCTCTCTCTGGCTATCCTACAGTTTAGATTGCTATCTCCATGTTAGCTCCCTCAGATTTCCCTCAGGGCATTCAGCCCAGGTCCTTACCCTAAGCAATGCAGCCCGCTCCTCCCTGTTCAGCCCCTGCTTGCTGGTGGTGGATGCAAGTGTCTGGGGGTACTTCTCTCCTGGGAGTTGCCCTTAGGCACGTAATCTATGGGTTTTATTTATTTATTTTTTCTCACGCTTATGTTACCCTCCGAGATTACAAAACTCCCCACAGACCCACCAGTGAGAGGGTTTCCTGGTGTTTGTAAACTTCTCCTCTTTTAAGACTACCTGCCCGGGACAGATCTCTGTCCCTAACTCTTTTGTCTCTTTTTTTTTTATCTTTTATATTTTGTTATACCTCCTTTCAAAGACAATGGGCTACTTTTCTGGGTGCCTGATGTCCTCTGCTAGCATTCAGTTGTTTTGTGGAATTTGCTCAGCGTTCAAATATTCTTTCGATGAATTTGTGGGGGAGGAAGTAATCTCCCCATCCTATTCCTCTGCCATCTTAGGACTGCCTCTGAGACTTTTTGTATACTCTTCCTTTTTCTCATCCTGCACACTATAGTTTCCTTACCTTTTGAACATGTATTACCTAAATACTAGTGAAGTTCAAAAATATAAAAAGATTTAAGGAAGGTTTAGACAAGAGCTTGGAAGCTAATTTTTCAGGAAAGTGTTTCAAGTGAGCCTGGTATATTGATTCTCTGAGCTTTTAAGTGACTAAATGTGGTCTGAGATAATCAAAACCCCTAAGATGGTGACACTGGCTATTTGCAGCATTTATATGTATCATGATAAAGGTAAATGTAGGCAGCATTGGTTTTAGTCAGATACGTTCACAGAGGCCTTATTCATTCACTCATTTTAATTCATAAGCAGGATCTGAAGTAAGCATTCAAATCTTACTTCAATATGTAGGAGAGAAACTAGAACACTTGAAGTAGGATGGTAAACTTTGAGGTCATTACTAAGTTTTTGTAATTTATTGTTTAGTATCATTTTGGGGGGACAACCTACAGGCTCGGTGGAGAAGGCAATGGCACCCCACTCCAGTACTCTTGCCTGGAAAATCCCATGGATGGAGGAGCCTGGNGGTAAACTTTGAGGTCATTACTAAGTTTTTGTAATTTATTGTTTAGTATCATTTTGGGGGGACAACCTACAGGCTCGGTGGAGAAGGCAATGGCACCCCACTCCAGTACTCTTGCCTGGAAAATCCCATGGATGGAGGAGCCTGGTAGGCTGTGGTCCATAGGGTTGCAAAGAGTCAGACACGACTGAGCAACTTCCCTTTCACTTTTCACTTTCATGTATTGGAGAAGGAAATGGCAACCCACTCCAGTGTTCTTGCCTGGAGAATCCCAGGGACAGGGGAGCCTGGTGGGCTGCCGTCTATGGGGTCACACAGTCGGACAAGACTGAAGTGACTTAGCAGCAATGGGCTCAAACGGTAAAGCACCTGCCTGCAATGTGGGAGACCCAGGTTCAATTCCTGGGTTGGGAAGATCCCCTGGAGAAGAAAATGGCAATCTGCTCCAGCAGTCTTGCCTGGAATATCCCATGGATGGAGGAGCCTGATAAACTACAGTCCATGGGGTCGCAAAGAGTCAGACATGGCTGAGCGACTTTACTTTCACTTTCACCAGACTGGTGGGGTAACACAGAGTATTGGATTAAAAATAAGGTCTGGAGTAAGACAGAGCTGGGATGAATTCCTACTTTGCCCATTTACAAACAGAACAGAGCAGTAGTTAATGCTGTAATCTTTGGAGTTAAATTGGCCTGGTATTTGAATCTGAGCTCTGGTAGTCACCAACTCTGTGACCTGGGGCAAGTCATTCAATTTCTGCCTCATTTACTGATCTCTAAAATGGTGGTAACACATTGACTGGGCCTGAGTGGTGGTATAATAGTGGTAACACACCTCATAGAATCAGTTTGAGATTAAAGGAGTTAATATATAGTAAGCACTAAAAGGGCTTCCCCAGTGGCTCAGTGGTAAAGAATCTGCCTACAATGCAGGAAACTTGGGTCCTACCCCTAGGTTGGGAAGANGTGGTGGTATAATAGTGGTAACACACCTCATAGAATCAGTTTGAGATTAAAGGAGTTAATATATAGTAAGCACTAAAAGGGCTTCCCCAGTGGCTCAGTGGTAAAGAATCTGCCTACAATGCAGGAAACTTGGGTCCTACCCCTAGGTTGGGAAGATTCCCTGGAGAAGGAAATGGTAACCCACTCCAGTATTCTTGCATGGAAAATTCCATATACAGAGGAGCCTGGCAGGCTATAGTTCATGGGGTTGCAAAGAGTTGTGCATGACTGAGCAACTAACACTTTCATAATTTCTTTAGATTTGTTGAGTTTTATAAGCTTTCTCCCAGAACACGTTTGTCTCTCTAGCTGTTATGTCCTTAGAAAGAGTCATTAGTCAGAAAGACTAGTGAAATTCTGATATAACTGGAAGACAGTTGAAAACAACAGAACATATGTGTCCACTTGCGCTGAGCCATGGTNCCAGTACTTTGGCCACCTCATGTGACGAGTTGACTCATTGGAAAGACTCTGATGCTGGGAGGGACTGGGTGCAGGAGGAGAAGGGGACGACAGAGGATGAGATGGCTGGATGGCATCACTGACTCGATGGACGTGAGTTTGAGGAAACTCCGGGAGATGGTGATGGACAGGGAGGCCTGGCGTGCAGGGATTCATGGGATAGCAAAGAGTCGGACATGACTGAGCGACTGAACTGAACTGAATGACTAATTATGTTGAGCACTTTGTCCTATACTTTTTGTTCTTTCAAGACTTTGTTCAAGACTTTCCCCTTCTTCCCTGACCCTTTAACATTTTTAAGTGATGTCTATATTTTTTCTTTATAGTTATTTATACATTCTGAATATGTCCTGTTTGTGGATATATGTATTTTCCTAATCTGTCGTAATTGCCTTTTTACTTTCTTAGTTATATTTTTTAGCTGTCAGGAAACTTTTTCTGTAAAGGGCCAGATAGTAAATATTTTAGACTTTGTAAGCCATGTGATCTTTGTTGCAACTACCCAACTTCACCTTTGTAGCACAAAGCAGCTCTAGAAAGTCATACATTAAATGAATAAGCATGGTTGTTCCAATAAATCTTTACAGATACCAAAAAATTGGATTTCATATACATTCCACATATCATGAAACATTATTGTTCTTTAAAGTTTTTTCAACCATGCAAAAATGTAAAAACTATTCTGAACTCACACACTGTACAAAGACATGTAGTGAGCTGAATTTTAGCCCATGGTTTGGTGACCTCAGGTGTATTTTATAAATGTAAGTTCTTAATTTTAATGAATTCCAATTATGTCTCTTCTTTTGTCATTATTAATTTTTATTCCCATATAAGAAATCTTTGCCTACCCAAGGTGATGAACAGATTCTTCTTTGTTCTATTCTAAAAACTCTATTTTATCATTCATGTTTATGTCAATTATCCATCTGGGGTTAGTTTTTGCAAATGTTTTTTTCTCTTTTGTTTTTGTGTCCTCAAGTTACATATCTTGTCCAGGTTTTTTTCATAGCCCTTCCTTATCTGCTTTGTGAAAGTTTCCCTGATATCCCTATGTGGAACTTATATCTCTCTACTAGCCTTTCATTCAACGTCTACTTTGTGATGACTTATTATGTACCATGCTAAGCACAAAGATTTAGCTTAAGTCTAAAGGATATAGATTTTTGAAGAAAGCAATTAAATCTTTACAATAAAATGTGATAAGTGTCAGGATAATACTGCCAGTATTTGTTTATGTTTTCCTACTAAGAATGAGTCATTCGTAGAAAAGAGACCATAAACTTTCATTTGATTATCTCTAGCATCTAGCCTGAATTCTAGTATAGAATAGGTGCTCATGAAAATGTGTGATTAAATTAATAAATACCCATATATATACAGTGAATAAATGCACATATATGTATATAGTGAATATATATGGGATATGTATACGTATGAATTCAGCAAATAATGCACATAGATGTGTATGTATGTGTATGTGTGTGCTAAGTTGCTTCAGTCGTGTCTGACTCTTTTGACCCCATGGACTGTAGGTCGTCAGGCTCTTCTGTCCATGGGATTTTCCAGGCAAAAATAATGGAGTGGGTTTCCATAGCCACCTCCAGGGGATCTTACCGACCCAGGTATCGAACCAACATTCCTTATGTCTCCTGATTGTNTGACTCTTTTGACCCCATGGACTGTAGGTCGTCAGGCTCTTCTGTCCATGGGATTTTCCAGGCAAAAATAATGGAGTGGGTTTCCATAGCCACCTCCAGGGGATCTTACCGACCCAGGTATCGAACCAACATTCCTTATGTCTCCTGATTGTTAGATGGATTTTTTACCACTAGCGCCACCTGGGAAACTCATATGTACACACACACACACACACACACACGCAACACCTTCACACATTTTGTTTTTTCAGACACACACAGCTGAAGTGCCACTAGGGCAAAGCTCTAATTTCTCCCTTGTATACCGATACAGAGGACAAATTTATTCAGATTGATGATAAGAGTCTCAATGACTCATGTATCAGATGGCCCTAGTTCAAATACAGGGTCTACCATCTTGTAATCTCAGACTAGTTTCTTAAATTCTCTGCACCCCAGTAAGCTCATCTGTAAAATGGGGACACTTTCCTCATAGAGTTTTTACTGAGTTCATACGTATAAAATAACTAGAGGCCCAACAGGCTCAACAAGGACAGGAATTTTTGTCTGCTTTGTTGATTGCCATACCCCTAGTTCCTAAAAAAATGTTTGGTACATATCAGTTCAGTTCAGTCACTCAGTCGTGTCCGACTCTTTACAACCCCATGAACTGCAGCACGCCAGGCCTCCCTGTCCATCACCAACTCCCGGANACTTTTCACTCTCATGCATTGGAGAAGGAAATGGCAACCCACTCCGGTGTTCTTGCCTGAAGAATCCCAGGGACAGAAGAGCCTGGTAGGCTGCCATCTCTGGGGTCGCACAGAGTCGGACACGACTGAAGCGACTTAGCAGCAGTAGCAGCAGCAGAGCTGTCATATAAGCATTAAGCATGTTTAAAGCTTGTTCTTGTGACTACCTATTGCCATGGTTACAGAAGAGTCTTTTTTAGGAGTGTGGGAATTTTTATTCTTGCATGAATAATTTATTTTCAGAGTTGACTGCTTCAGAAATTGGATTATTATATAACTTCTTCGGAGAAACTTGTATTCAGATTTGAAGATAGAAAAAAGCAGCTTATCTCGTTTTGTAGTAAATTTGCCTTTGGGCCAATTTTGGTATTGCTTGAGATTGGGAAAGGAATTGTATACAAGTCCAGCTGATGCTGTGGAATCTTCCATATAATGGCTGATGTCACACTATTGGATGCTTCCGTTTTCTTCTGGGGAAAGAATAATGTCTGTAATTGAGCAGTATACTATCTTCGCTCTTCCTTGAGTACTTCACTACTCAAGCAATGGGACCTTGAGCAGTTCTTTTTAGAATCCTGTTTCCTCACTTTTAAAGTGTGAAGGGTAATGCTTAAAATGGATTAGTGAGACTTGAGATGAGTTCATGTATACAAGATACTAAGAACACTAACTCAGAAGGCAAACTGTTGTTATTCATCCTGGTCTCAATGTTTTTTGCTTAGTAAATGTTTGTTGAATACATGAAGTTTCTTATGTAAACTAGACTTCCTTTTCTATACAATTTATTCCAGATCAGTTCAATGAAAGCTACAATGTACGATTAATATCTTTGCCTAACGGAAATAATAAAAACAATATTTTCTAATTGGTAACTCACCTACGTGGATCATTTGTCAAGATTTGCTCTAAGACTTTTTAGTAATTTAAGTATCCATATATATATATATATATATATATATAGTGTTTCATAAAAGAATATTTTATTGAAGTTAACTATTTTCAAAGNGGAAATAATAAAAACAATATTTTCTAATTGGTAACTCACCTACGTGGATCATTTGTCAAGATTTGCTCTAAGACTTTTTAGTAATTTAAGTATCCATATATATATATATATATATATATAGTGTTTCATAAAAGAATATTTTATTGAAGTTAACTATTTTCAAAGAAATAAACAACCCCCCCTTTTTTAGCAACATTTTTTCTTTTCTTTCTTTCTTTTTTTTTTTAACCACACTGCTCAGCATGCAAGATCTTATTTCCCTGACCAGGGATAAAACCTGTGCCCCCTGTGATGGAACCACTGGGACACCGGGGAAGTCCCAACAGCCTTCTTATACAAATATTAAAGTGAAGAAAAAAGTTCCAGAAAGGCCAAATTATACAAACTGAAATGTATATAAAATCTGAGCTGGTTTTTCTCAGGAAGGTCTTGGTAAAGTGAGAGTGATTCTTCAAAAATAACAGAGGAGACTTATGTTCAGAAGCTAAGGAAATATTTACAAATATGAAATAATAGTACCAAATGCTAGTAATACTCAGGGCCAGGAGCTGTTCTAAGCATTGTTTAATATTTAATCCCCCAGTAACTTTATGATATATAATTATTACCTGGGTCCTGTTATTCTTATTTCATAGATGAAATTCAGGAACAGGTTAACTATGTAACTTGCCACAGTCACATAAATAGTAAGAGACAGAGCTGGAATTGAACTGTGGCTGTTTGGCTCTTAAAATAGACTGTATCGGCCTCTTGGAAAATGACCTGTGTTTATCTATAAAATGACACATTTTTGAAATTAATTAAACAAGATTTTAACTATCATTATCTTTTTAAAAATGTGAAGCAGGGAATATGCTGATATCCTCAGCAATTTAGAAACCCTAGTTTATGGGAATGTGAAAGTACATGCAAAATTGTTGTGCACTTTCTTTCTTGTGGGGTGGAGATGAAGAGAGACCATGGACTTCTCAGATTCTTGAAGGGATTGAAGTATCACTGGCATGAAGAGGGCAGACCTTTTCCATGGAGTTATAGAATCACTAGGCTGGGCAACCTATGAAAGTTCACCCACATTTCTTTCCAGAAGGACAGTAGCTGAATCTACTATAATGGGTGCTTCTGTTCAGTTGCCTCTTGCTCTTCAGTCTTCTCCCTGACGTTCTGGGCTCTAGGCAGGCCTTCCTGTCTCCTGCCTTTTACTGCCTCAGCATTTTGCTTCACTCTTCTGTCTAGATCACTGTCTGGAGAGCTTCTTCTCATTAAGGTAGAAGAGCTTGCTAGTGTCAGCTCACCTGTCACCTTTATTAGGGACTGTTCTGGCTCCTCCAGGTCTGGCTTGGTGTCCCTGCTCTGGGTTCCATGTCATTTGACATCTTGAAGCACTCTTGGATCTCAGTTGAAATGGCCTTTGATTTGTCTGTGTCTTCCCACTAGACTTTTCTGTACACAGAGTAAGGAGTATCTTGTTCTGTTTGGCTGACCATCAGTTCAGGTCAGTTCAATTGCTCAGCCATGTCCGACTGTTTGTGACCCCATGAGTCGTAGTACGCCAGGCCTCACTGTCCATCACCAACTCCCAGAGTTTACTCAAACTCATGTCCATTGAGTCAGTGATGCCATCCACCCATCTCATCCTCTGTTGTCCCTTCTCCTCCTGCCCCCAATCCCTCCCAGCATCAGAGTCTTTTCCAATGAGTCAACTCTTNGCCAGGCCTCACTGTCCATTACCAACTCCCAGAGTTTACTCAAACTCATGTCCATTGAGTCAGTGATGCCATCCACCCATCTCATCCTCTGTTGTCCCTTCTCCTCCTGCCCCCAATCCCTCCCAGCATCAGAGTCTTTTCCAATGAGTCAACTCTTCTCATGAGGTGGCCAGAGTACTGGAGTTTCAGCTTTAGCATCATTCCTTCCAAAGAACACCCAGGACTGATGTCCTTTAGAATGGACTGGTTGGGTCTCTTTGCAGTCCAAGGGACTCTCAAGTGTCTTCTCCAACAGCACAGTTCAGAAGCATCAATTCTTCGGCGCTCAGCTTTCTTCACAGTCGAACTCTCACATCCATACATGACCACTGGAAAAACTGTAGCCTTGACTTGACGGACCTTTATTGGCAAAGTATGTCTCTGCTTTTGAATATGCTATCTAGGTTTCGGACCCTTTTAAAAAGCCACTCTTAAGCATGTATCTGGCAAGTTCTAATTAAGTTCTATTTTCTTTTTATTTATTTAAACATACTTTGCAGGTAGAAAAGACAAGGAGAGAATAAGAAGAGAGCCTGCAGAAAATGGGAAAATAGATGTTTTAAGTCCTTTCCATCTCATTTTACTGTGAATTAAGTCTATAAGTTCATCAGTGCCATCCCCAAACAACAAAATAGGCAGTACATGTTGGCTCTTTGTCAGGCTGTTTCTTATTTAATTTTGTTCATAAGAAGCTCCTCTCAGCCTCTCAGGAGGGTATGAAAAGAAAAATAACAAAAAACATAAAATGAATAAAAGGTGGAGTAAAAGGAAGTTAGAAAAAAAAATAGAATAAATAATTTCAAAACTTTAGTATTTTTCATGGTAAATCCCTGGAGAGACAGAAGCAGGCATATTG
Organism: Neotragus pygmaeus; assembly: GCA_006410875.1. Lineage (NCBI taxonomy): Eukaryota > Metazoa > Chordata > Mammalia > Artiodactyla > Bovidae > Neotragus > Neotragus pygmaeus. The sequence continues at coordinate 5,117 of SJYV01003880.1, read as the reverse complement.
ATATACTGACTACAACAAAATAAAGTATGAATACTCTTCTGTTTGCAAGTTCGTTTCACATTCTGGAAAGCAATTTAATAATTGCATATCAAGACTCTTGTTTTAAAAACAGGAAACTTGAAAGAGTTTATACCTTTGGGCCTATTATTTTTCCTCCCTGCAAAATAATTAAAGATTCAGATGAAGGTATTTGTACATGGATTTTAATTAAAGTATTGTTTGCAAATGTAAAAAGTTAGAAATGACTAAACATACACTAATGAGAGAAGTACTAGGTGAATAAACAACCCATAGAATATTCTTCACTGATGAAATATGGTAATTTTGAAAAATATTTAATAGCATAGGAGAAGGCAATGTTACCCCACTCCAGTACTCTTGCCTGGAAAATCCCNAAATGACTAAACATACACTAATGAGAGAAGTACTAGGTGAATAAACAACCCATAGAATATTCTTCACTGATGAAATATGGTAATTTTGAAAAATATTTAATAGCATAGGAGAAGGCAATGTTACCCCACTCCAATACTCTTGCCTGGAAAATCCCATGGATGGAGGAGACTGGTAGGCTGCAGTCCGTGGGATCTCGAAGAGTCGGACATGACTGAGCGACTTCCCTTTCACATTTCACTTTCATGCATTGGAGAAGGAAATGACAACCCACTCCAGTGTTCTTGCTTGGAGAATCCCAGGGACGGCGGAGCCTGGTGGGCTGCCATCTATGGGGTCGCACAGAGTTGGACACGACTGAAGTGACGTAGCAGCAGCAGCACAGATAAACGTTCACAGTATAATCTTAACAAAAAAACACAACGTATAACATTCTTTATTTTTTATTTTTATTCTTCGTACTTCTAATGCATGCTCACTGTAGTAAGTCACATCACATGATAGCAGGTCAAATGGTATCTTCAGTCACATCACATGATAGCAGGTCAAATGGTATCTTCCTGCGGCCCAAATAATATAGTCAATATTAACGGTTTGGTCAGTTTCTTTTATACCTTACTTCATGCTTACATAAACATATACACAATTATATACATGTATACAATATGCTTTTAATTTTGTTAGTCTGTTTTTTTAGTATGCTTTAAAAAGTACTGGATCGAATCCAAATTATTTCTGAGAAATTGGATTAGGAAATTTTATCTTTCCATCTTTTCCAAATTATCCAAAGAGATTGTATGGAGCTGTATCTGAGTTAACCAAGTGTTTTTAATGTGAGAAGAACACAGAAATAAATGATTAGAAAATAGGAAATATCAGATTAAAAAGAAAAAAAACACCTAATAATAACTATTAGTAGACAGCCACCAAGGTTAGCTTTCTTTCATGTCAGTATCCTATATCTCTGATTCTCTGGGGTACTTGTGCAAGCCTTAGAATAAATAAATCTCATTTCAAAGATAAGTTTGTATTTTTTTATAGTAAAAGAAACCAAACAATTGAAGAGGCTGACTTTAGGTCATGTCCCTATCCCCTAGGAATATCCTATTTTTTATGTCAGTCGTTCTCAACCGTGGCTGTACTTTTGAAAACTTGATTCTCTGGACCCCATCTGCAGTGATGCTGACTTAATTGGAGTGAGGTGGGGCCTGGGAACATAGTAAAGGCTTCCAGGCAATTTTGATGTCTACACAGGGTTGAGAACTACTGTCCTAGGCCAAGCGAGTTGTACATACTAGAAAAGGTAACAATAGTAAACACATCATTTGCAAGTTGATAATTTTGAGATTTTGTAAGACTTTCATTTAATATATCATGTATTTTTTATTCAGTCAATCACACATTCAGAAAATAATTGAGTAAATACATGTGTTTATAATTCTAAATGTGTTTTTTTCCCCAAAGAACAGTTGTTTCCTGAAATGTTCTTACTAACATAAAGTGAACTGGCACTTTTAGAAAGATAGACACTATGAGTTCACATGTTACTCATTTCTTGTTTTAATACTGTTAACCAGAATAATTTAATCATACAGTTCTCTTAAGTATCTTGTGTGTGCTTTTTTGGTACTATTACTCTTTTTATTTGAGTCTGTCATGTGCATATTTGAAGGCAGCTGACTCAGTGATGAAGAATCGCCTGTGATGCAGGAGCCTCAGGAGACATAGCTTGGATCCCTGGGTCAGGAACATCCCCTGGAGAAGGAAATGGTCACCCACTCCAGTATTCTTGCCTGGAAAATCCCGTGGACAGAGGAGTCTGGTAGGCTACAGTCCGTGGAGTCCAATGAGTAGGACACGACTGAAACGACATAGCACACAATTTCTTTGTGTTTCTCACTGTGACTAGTACAGATCATGCATATAGTAGGTGCTTAATAAGAGTGTGTAGCATAAAATGACTGCTCAGACCCAGACTCTGAAACTTTCTTGGTTCACACTCACTTTAGTAGCTCAGTAATTTTTCTTGTGGCCACACAGCAACTTCTAACAAATTAATAGTCATTTGAAAAAAGTAATACATATTTGCTGTTTACTTAGTGGGATGTATTTGTCTGTTAGACACTGCACAACTTCTCAGACCTTGGAGTGAAACTAAATACTGCCATACTTATTTCCTGTCCAGCATTGGTTTTCATGCAGTGTTTACTTTTTAACAGAATAATCACTGAATATTCAGCTACACAAAGATCTCATGTCATTCCTTTGAGTATAGAATGTTGAATTATGAACTCTCTGGAGCTGGCTTGCTTTCATGAAAGTTTAAAATATCTCCTGGCACCCCTGTGAGTTTGTTGTATAACCTTTGGTGGCTTCAAGCATAGTTTAGGAACTGTGGCCCCAAATCGCTGGCTTTGGTATTTTTCTGTTTTGGGCATGACAGAGGATTTGTCTGTTAAGGATTTGTTGATTGTTTTGTTAGCTTTTGATATCCAGTTGCTAAGCCTAACTAATTTATTTGTATCATTGAGATGTGGGCCCACTAAAAATGATTCCTTAAAAAAAAAAAAAGTACCTCACTGAATTCAAGGCACCCTACTAACTACTTTATAGTACCATATTCTTTGATGTTTTTGAAATTGGAACACATTTCACAAACGGTGGTAAAGAAAACCACCCTGCTTCAAAAGAAAGAGTAGGAGATTGTTTTGTAGCGAGGGGCTTGGAGGTGGCAGTCTTCGGGCTGTTCACTAGGGAAGCGGTGGAAGCTGCTGGCCATTCCAGTTGGTATGGACTGTGACCCTAGCTCATTATGGAGAAATGTGCTAATGTGGGCTCCAGGGAGGAGTTCTGTCTTGTACTAGGTCCCCTGGCTTAGAGTTGTACAGCTCAAAATAGTCATCACACTTTATAGTTATTTACTCTTTGAGTATTACATCCTTAGTGGAGGCTTGGTGGGGAATATTTTGGGGAGATCATTTAGGGAAGACAGTTTAGTAAACTAAATCCTTTTCAGGATATTAATTGTATAAATAGCAGTTGCTTAATTCTTCTTTTGGCCTGGATGACATAGTCCTTTCCAGACTTCATCCATCAATTATACTAAATTAGGAATGCTTAGTCAAAGCTATGGTTTTTCCCGTAGTCATGTATGGATGTGAGAGTTGGACTATAAAGAAAGGTGAGAGCCAAAAATTTAATGCTTTTGAACTGTGGTGTTGGAGTAGACTCTTGAGAGTCCCTTAGATTGCAAGGAGATCCACCCAGTCAATCCTAAATGAAATCAGTCCTGAATAATTGAAAGGACTGATGCTGAAACTGGAACTCCAGTCCTTTGGCTACCTGATGCGAAAAGCTGACTCATTGGAAAAGACCCCGATGCTGGGAATGATTGAAGGCAGGAGAAGGGGACGACAGAGGATGAAATAATTGGATGCATCAGTGACTTCATGCACATGAGTTTGAGGAAACTCCGGGCATTGGTAATGGACAGGGAAGCCTGGCATGCTGCAGTCCAGGGGGTCGCAAAGAGTCAGACACAACTGAGCAACTGAACTGAAGGACGTTGACGCGTTAAGTTTCAAAGGAGGCTAGAGTACCCTGTGTTCAAGTAGTTCATACTTAATTCTTCCCCAAGCAGATATTGTACCTCAGCTAACACATCTAACCTGATTTCCATTGTTACATTCATGGGAGGAGCATTCAGTGATTGTTGGTTCTCTAAAGGCCTTCTTTCCTTTATATCATCGTTAACACATTTGAAATACCTAGGGGAAAAACATTTACTACTCAACTGATTTCTAATAGATTGTTCCTATTAAGTAGCAATTTACTAAGAAACCTAAATCTATGTGAAATAGATTTTGTAACAACTTTTTATTTTAAAATTGTTTAATTATTTACCCAGATGGGGGTTCCCCACCCCTTATAGCAGTCTGTTGTTTTCACTCGTATTACTTGTTTCCATTTTTATTGCCAACTTCAATTTTGGTTCCTTGATGATATGCTAAAGAGGTTTTTTCCAATTAATTATTTAGAATTGGGTAGTAATTGGTAGAACTGAATCTTCATTTAATTGCTTTTCTAAGGAAAAGCCACAATGGTTGCCCTAATCTTGATTTTAAAAGTTGTTTCTCAATATCACAAGAATGTTCGTATCTGTTGAAGAAATTATGGAAGGAAGAACTGGTAAGGAATCAGAGAATCTGTACTTTGCTTAAAGTATATAACTTAACGAATATTCTGTGCACAGAAGTGGTTGCTTACACATTATCTCCTTGTCCCAGATGCCACCGCAAGGCTTATCTACCTCATTTCACGTTTGCATCCTCCCTTGCAGTTACTGCTTCCCTGGTGGCTCAGATGATTAAGAATCTGCCTGCAATGCAGGAGACCTGGGTTCAATCCCTGGGCTGGGAAGATCCTGTGGAGGAGGGCATGGTAACCAACTCCAGTATTCTTAGCTGGAGAATCCCCATGGACAGAGGAGCCTGGTGGGCTATAGTCGATGGGATCGTAGAGTTGTACACAACTGAGTGACTCAGCACAGCACACTTGCAGAAGTGGTTCAGAGCCTGTAGTCTCACTTTGTGATTTCAGAGTAAGGAACTCATTCATTAATTCGATCATTAATTTGAAAATAAAGATGGATAGTTTCAGTTCAGTTCAGTTTAGTTGCTCAGTCGTGTCCAACTCTTTGCGACCCCATGAATCGCAGCACGCCA
>SJYV01003875.1:82432-97480 GCA_006410875.1 Neotragus pygmaeus | reverse complement strand
ACTCTCTCCCAGAGTTTGCTCAAATTCATGTCCATTGAGTCAGTAATGCTATCTAACCATCTCATCCTTTGCTGCCCCTTCTCCTCTTGCTTTCAGTCTTTCCAAGCATCAGGGTCTTTTCCAACGAGTCAGTTATTTGCATCAGGTGACCAAAGTATTGTACCTTTGGCTTCAGCAACAGTCCTTACATTGAATATTGAGGGTTGATTTACTTTAGGATTGACTGGTTTGAACTCCTTGAAGTTCAAGGGACTCTCAAGAGTCTTCTTCAGCACCACAATTTGAAAGCATTAATTCTTCAGCTCTCAGCCTCCTTTATGGTCCAACTCTCATATCTGTACATGACTACTAGAAAAGCTATAGCTTCGACTATACAGACTTTTGTTCACAAAGTGATGTCTCTGCTTTTTAATACATTGTCTAGGTTTGTCATAATTTTCCTTCCAAAGAGTGAGCATCTTTTAATTTAATGGCTGTAGTCACCATCCAAGTGATTTTGGAGTCCAAGAAAATAAAATCTGTCACTGTTCCCACATTTTCCCCTTCTCTTTGCCATGAAGTGATGGGACCAGATGCCATGATCTTAGTTTTTCCAATGTTGAGTTTTAAGCCAGTTTTTTCATTCTCCTCTTTCACCTTCATCAAGAGGCTTTTTAGCTCCTCTTCATTTTATGCCATTAGCACAATATCATTTGCATACCTGAGCTTGTTGGTATTTCCCCCAGCAAACTTAATTCCAGCTTGTAATTCATACAGCCTGGCATTTCACATGATGTACTCTGCTTAAAAGTTAAATAAGCAGGGTGACAATATACANCCATTAGCACAATATCATTTGCATACCTGAGCTTGTTGGTATTTCCCCCAGCAAACTTAATTCCAGCTTGTAATTCATACAGCCTGGCATTTCACATGATGTACTCTGCTTAAAAGTTAAATAAGCAGGGTGACAATATACAGCCTTGTCCTTTACCAATTTTGAATCAGTCAGTTGTTCCATGTTTAGTTCTAACTGTTGCTTCTTGACCTGTATAAAGGCTTCTCAGACGAAAGGTAAGGTGGCCTGGTACTCCCATCTCTTTAAGAATTTTCCACAGTATGCTGTGATCCACACAGTGAAAGGCTTTTAATATAGTCAGTGAAGCAGAAGTAAATGCTATTCTGGAACTCCATTACTTTCTCCATGATCCAACAAATGTCAACAGTTTGATATCTGGTTTATCCGCCCCTTCAAACCCCAGCTTCAGCTTATACATCTGGAAGTTCTTGGTTCACGTACTTCTGAAGCATAACTTGAAGGATATTGAGCATAACCTTGCTAGCTTGTGAAATGAGTACAATTGTACAGTAGTTTGAACATTTATTGGATTGACCTTCTTTGGGGTTGGAATCAAAACTGACCTTTTCTAGTTTTGCATCACAGCTGAATTTTCCAAATTTACAAGCATANATTGAGCATAACCTTGCTAGCTTGTGAAATGAGTACAATTGTACAGTAGTTTGAACATTTATTGGATTGACCTTCTTTGGGGTTGGAATCAAAACTGACCTTTTCTAGTTTTGCATCACAGCTGAATTTTCCAAATTTACAAGCATATTGACAGAAGCACTTTAACAGCATCATCTTTTAAGATTTTATTAAAATTTTTGTTCAGTTTTGGTTGGAGGATAATTGCTTTACAATATTGTTGATTTCTGTGGTACATCAACATGAATCAGTCATAGGCATACTCTTCCCTCTTGAACCTCCCTTTCACATCTCACCCCATCACACCCCTCTCAGATCAGATCAGATCAGATCAGTCACTCAGTCGTGTCTGACTCTTTGTGACCTCATGAATCGCAGCACGCCAGGTCTCCCTGTCCATCACCAACTCCCAGAGTTCACTCAAACTCACGTCCATCGAATCGGTGATGTCATCCAGCCATCTCATCCTCTGTCGTCCCCTTCTCCTCCTGCCCCCAATCCTTCCCATCATCAGAGTCTTTTCCAATGAGTCAACTCTTCGCATGAGGTGGCCAAAGTACCGAAGTTTCAGCTTTAGCATCATTCCTTACAAAGAACACCCAGGGCTGATCTTCAGAATGAACTGGTTGGATCTCCTTGCTGTCCAAGGGGCTCTCAAGAGTCTTCTCCAACACCACAGTTCAAAAGCATCAATTCTTTGGCTCTCAGCCTTCTTCACAGTCCAACTGTCACATCCATACATGACCACTGGCAAAACCATAGCCCTGACTAGATCGACCTCTAGGTTGTCACAAAACACGGGGTTTGAGCTCCCTGCATCAAACAGCAAATTCCCATTGGCTATCTAATTTTACATATGGTGATGTATATGTTTCAATTATTCTATTTCAATCTGTCCCACCCACTCCTTCTCCCACTGTATGCACAAGTCTGTTCTCTGCGTCTCCACTGCTGCCCTACAAATAGGTTCATCATAAACCTACCTAAAGAGTCAAAAGATCTGTAGGCAGAAAACTATAAAACATTGATGAAAGAAAGCAAAGATGACACAAACAAATGGAGAGACAGATCATGTTATTGGATTGGAAGGATCAATATTGTGAAAATCATTATACTACCAAAAGCAATCTACAGATTCAGAGTAATCCCTATCAAGTTACCAATGGTATTTTTCACAAAACTAGAACAAAAAATTTCACAATTTGTATGGAAACACAGAAGATCCCGAATAGCCAAAGCAATCTTGAGAAAGAAGAATGGAGCTAGAGGAATCAGGCAAGATTTTCCAGGCAAGAGTACTGGAGTGGGGTGCCATTGTCTTCTCTGCCTGACTTCAGACTATACTACAAATCTACAGTCATCAAGACAGTATGGTACCACCACAAATCAGAAATATAGATCAGTAGGAAAAGATAAAAAGCCCAGAGATAAACCCACTTACCTATGGACACCTTATCTTTGACAAAGAAGGCAAGAATATACAATGGAGAAAAGACAGTCTCTTCAGCAAGTGGTGCTAGGAGAACAGGACAAATACATGTAAAAGAATGAAATTAGAAAGACTTTCAAATACCACACACAAAGATAAACTCAAAATAGATTAAAGACCTAAATATAAAACCAGAAGCTAGAAAACTCTTAAAGCATAGGCAGAGCACTCTTTGATGTAAATCACAGCAAGATCCTCTATGACCCAACTTCTAGAGTAATGGAAATAAAAACAAAAATAAACAGGTAGGACCTAATTAAACTTTAAAACTTTTGCACAGCAAAGGAAACTATAAACAAGGTGAAAAGACAACCCTCAGAATGGAAGAAAATAATAGCAAATGAAACAACAGACAAAGGATTAATCTCTAAAATATACAAGCAGCTCATGCAGCTCAACACCAGAAAAACGAACAACCCACTCAAAAAATCACAGAAACCGTATATAAACATTTCTCCAAAGACATATAGATGGATCATAAACACATGAAAATATGCTCAATATCGCTCATTATTAAAGAGATGCAAATCAAAACTATAATCAGGTACCACCTTACACCAATCAGAATGGCCATCATCAAAAAATTTACAAACAATAAATGCTGGAGAAGGTGTTGGAGAATAGGAAATCTTCTTGCACTGTTGGTGGGAATGTAAATTGATATAGCCACTATGGAGAACAGTATGGAGGTTCTTTAAAAAACTACGAATACAACTACCATATGACCCAACAATCCCACTACTGGGTATATACCCTGAGGAAACCATAATGGAAAATGGCACATGTACTTTAATGTTTATTGCAGCATTATTTACAATAGCTAGGACAAGGAAGCAACCGAGATTCCCATTAACAGATGAATGCATAAAGATGTTGTGGTACCTACAACAGAACATTACTCAGTCATAAAGAGGAATGCATTTGAATCAGTTCTGATGAGATGGATGAACTTAGAGCCTATTATGGAGAAGGCAATGGCACCCCACTCCAGTACTCTTGCCTGGAGAATCCCAGGGACGGGGGAGCCTGGTGGGCTGCTGTCAATGGGATCACACAGAGTCAGACACAACTGAAGTGACTTAGCAGAGCCAATTATACATAGCTAAGTAAGTTAGAAAGAGACAGACAAATATGGGATACTAATTCATTTGAAAAGACCCTGATGATGGGAAAGATTGAGGGCAGGAGGAGAATGGGACGACAGAGGATGGGATGGTTGGATGGCATCACCCACACAATGGACATGAGTTTGTGTAGACTCTGGGAGTTGGTGATTGACAGGGAAGCCTGGTGTTCATGGGGTCGTGAAGAGTCAGACACGACTGAGCGACTGAACTGGACTGAACTGAATACATATACATGGAATCTAGAAAAATGGTACTGATGAACCTATTTGCAGGGCAGAGAATTCACCTGTAATTTGGGAGACCTGGGTTCAATCCCTGGGTTAAGAAGATCCCCTGGAGAAGGGAACAGCTACTAACTCCAGTATTCTGGCCTGGAGAATTCCTTGGACTGTATAGTCTATGTGGTCACAAAGAGTCAGACACAACTGAGCAACTTTCACTTTTACCTTCAGTGGAGATACAGACCTACAGAACAGCATTTTAGGATTTTAAATAGCTTAGCTGGAACTCCTTCACCTCCACTAGCTTTGTAAAGTTTAGTAATGCTACTTTAGTAATGCTTCCTAAGGCCCACTTGACCTTACACTCCAGGATGTCTGACTTTATATGAGTGACCACACCATCATGGTTATCTGGGTCCTTAAGACCTTTATTGGATAGTCCTTCTGTGTATTCTTGNTATACACATCTAGATGTGTATAAGAGACAGGCTGGAACTCCTTCACCTCCACTAGCTTTGTAAAGTTTAGTAATGCTACTTTAGTAATGCTTCCTAAGGCCCACTTGACCTTACACTCCAGGATGTCTGACTTTATATGAGTGACCACACCATCATGGTTATCTGGGTCCTTAAGACCTTTATTGGATAGTCCTTCTGTGTATTCTTGCCAACTCTTCTTAATCTCTTCTGCTTCTCGTAGGTCCTTATCGTTTTTGCCCATTATTGTGCCCATCCTTGCATGAAATATTTCCCTGATATCTCCAATTTTCTTGAAGAAATCTTTATTCTTTTCTATTCTATTGTTTTCCTCTATTTCTTTGCATTGTTCATTTAAGAATGCCTTCTTATCTCTTCTTGCTGTTTTCTGGAACTCTATGTTCAATTGGGTAAATCTTTCTTTTCCTTTATCTTTTGCCTATCGCTTCTCTTCTTTCCTCAGCTATTTGTAAAGCCTCTTTAGACAACCTCTTTGCCTTCTTGCATTTCTTTTTTTGGGGATGGTTTTGGTCATCCCTTCTGTACAATGTTACAAACCTCCATCAATAGTTTTTCAGGCACTCTGCCTACCAGATCTAATCCCTTGAGTCTATTTGTCACCTCCACTGTATAAACATAAGAGATTTGATTTAGGTAATTTTGAATGGCCTAGTGCTTTCCCCTACTTTCTTCAATTTAAGCCTGAATTTTGAAATCAGGANAAAAAAAAGAAGCAATGGTATGTCATTTTCAAGATAAGGTTATGAAAGACTGCAGCTTCTGTCTTGGCTGCACACTTTCATATCACTCTCTGAGGGACATTATGTTATGAGCAGTCCTACAGAGAGGACCATGTGGCTTATATTTCATTTCTTCTGCTGACAGTCATGTGAGTGAGCTTGAAAGTGAATCCCCTAGTTGCTTTATGAGTACTGTAGTCCTAGCTGACAAATTGACTACAGCCTCCTGAGGGACCCTGAGCCAGAACCAGCAGATAACCTCTCCCAGTTTTCAAACCCTCAGAAACCCTGTGAGATACTCAAAATCTATTGTTTTAACCTTCTATGTTTGGGGGTAATTTGTTCTGCAGCAATAGCTAACTGATACACTGGATCAGACCCATAACTAATGTGAGGAGGAAACAGCTGAGGACGTACCTCTCCTGAATCCAGGAAACATTGGCTTTTAGTAGGCTACAGGCAATTCTACTTGCTTTCACAAACAGATTTGATTTCTCAGATAGCTTTCCCACGTCATGCTGTCCTGTACATCAAGGATAGGGCAGCCCAAGTAGGGAACTTCTCAGTGCAAAGGAATCTAAAGGAAGCCAATCTTATTACAGTTCAGCTATCACATGATTAAAAGTATCTTTCCCTCCTTTAACTTTTTCAAAATCACCTGATTACCGTGGTGATTGATGCTATAATAACAGGCAGCAAGTGGGCAAGAGAATGATGAAAGTATGTTTTGTATAGAAAACAGGAACATTGTCCATACCTAAGGCCTCTTGAAATGAAGCTTCCAGAATGCACAGAAGCTTTTTGTGAAGGACAGGAATATGGCACTCAAAGAAAGCAAGAGAGGCAAGCAGCTTCCAGTCAATGTAAAGCAGCCAAGTGAGAGGCTGCTCTTCAATCAACAGGGTCTTATGTGCAAAGGGAAGGCCATCATGTTGACTTGATTTGGGGCAACATGACAGAATGGACCATGCCAATTATTGTTACCTCTCTGAAGTTTAAAGCAATGATGAAGGGAGGCGATAATAAAATATATTAATAAATAAAGATATTATAGTAATAAAAGATGTCCCTCTTGAATAAATGGTGTTGGGAAAACTGGAAAGCTACATCCAAAATAATCAAATTAAACTACTCTCTCTCTTGCCATACACAAAAATAAATTCAAAATAAATTAAAGACTTAAGTGTAAGACCTAAAACTATAGAACATCTAGAAGAAAACATAGATAGTAAGTTATTTACTCAATGTTAATCTTACTTGATCTTAGTAATATTTTTTCTGGCTATGCCTCCTCAGGCAAGGGAAACAAAAGTCAAAACAAAGAAATATGATGATATCAAACTAAAACACTTTTGCACAGTGAAGGAAACTACCAACAAATTGAAAAGGCCACCTATTGAATGGAAGAAGATATTTGCAAATGATATTTTCAATAAGGAGTTAATATTCAAAATAAAGAACTCATACAAATCAACATCATAAAAGCAAGCCAATTTAAAAATTGGCAGAAGATCTGAATAAACATTTTTCCAAAGAAGACATACTGATAGTCAACAGACACATGATAAGATGCTCAATATCACTAATCATCAGGGAAATACAAATCAAAACCACAATGAGCTACCACCTCACCTTACCAGGTTAGCTACCACCTAACCTGTCAGAATGGTTATCATCGTAAAGATCACAAATAACAAATGTTGGAGAGGCTATGGAGAAAAGTGAGTAATTAACACTTTGAAGGCATTTAGAGCTATACAATCATATGTGATGACTTGGAGTTCTGGTTCCCTAACTCTTCATGGTTCACAGCATCCCTAGGGTCTCAATAATATTTTCAGAGAATTCCTATGTCAAAGGAGATATCCAACAATTTTGTTTACCAAGCAGAGAACAGAAGAGGACCTCTTGCATTATTCCAACTCTAGAAGGAAGATGATGTGACCCAGAAAAGAAAACTGCAGTGAAGCTGACACTGAGGTACAAGAAAGCCAAGAGATATCCTGAAAGTTAAGTTTGTTTGTTTTTTTTTCCAAAAAGTGTCTCAAGAAGAAACCAACTTTGGAGAAAAGAGTAAGATAACGTGTGAGGGAATTATGAGAGTAACAACAAGATAGTGGTATAGAAATTTCCAGCACCTGTCCACCCCCAGAAACATTCATTTAAACAACTATCCACCATTGAAAATAACTTTACAAGCACTAAGGATTACAGATGAGAGATTAAAGCACATGAGTGGGGCACACAACTGAGAAAAGACACATTGAAGAGGGTAGGAAAGAATTCCACATTTCTCCTGTCACCTCCCCACTGCCTCCCAGTTCCAGGCTGTGTCTGGAAAACAGTGGAAACAATGAGTTGGCTAGATGAGAAGATTTGGGCAGAAGAAGAGTGAGACAGCATCTTGAATGGGGCCATCCTGGAGTGAGCTCTGTGTTGAGGAGGTAGGTATGAGATGAGAGGACCTCAAAAATACTCTATGTATAATACATATAGTCATGAGGTAGGATGCTTTGTTATGACCTGGTCTCTTCCCTGGTAAATTTTGAAGTCCAGGTCTCTCCCAGGCACAAAGTAGTGACCTAAAATTCCTCCCACCTCCTGCCTTTCTCACCCCCTCTGTAATGGTGAAGCCACCCACTGGCCAGTAGCAAGGCAGAGAGAAGATCATGGGCATTCTCCAAAGAGGAACCCAGATCTTTGAAAATTCTCAGGAGTAATTTCACCCATGGCAACCCACTTCAGTATTCTTGCCTGGGGAATCTCCACAGAGAGAGGAGCATGACAGGCTACAGTCCATGGTGTCACAAAGAGTCAGACACAACTGAAGTGACTTGGCACACATGCATGCACAATAATGATTTTATGCACTCACTAAACAAGCATTTATCAAGGAATGTCAGAGTCAGTGGGATTCCCTGGTGGCTCTCATGGTAAAGAATTTGCCTGCAATGCAGGAGACCTGGATTCAGTCCCTGGGTTGGAAAAATCCTCTGGAGGAGGGCAGGGCTACCCATTCCAGTATACTTGCCTGGAGAATCCCCATGGACAGAGGAGCCTGGCAGGCTATAGTCCATGGGGTCACAAAAAGTTGGATACAACTGAACGACTAAACACAGCACAGAGTCAGCTCTCAACAAAACTCCAGCGATTACCTTGCCCAACCCTTTTGTTTTATGGTAAAGAAACTAAAACTCAAATCAGACTTCTCAGAGTCATGCAGCTGTTTTGGTGCATCACTGGGTCTCTGCTCCCCTGCCCCCACATTTGTGCTCTCTGTTGCACTGAGGGGCTCAATCAGACTCTCTTCCCATCTGCTACTTGGGTGTCCATAACCCATAAACCTGTGATTAGTATATAAGATGACACTGCAAAATTAGGCAACTCCCTGAGCTGAAGCAAGATCAAAGAGGAGAGGGGTACATGACTTTGGTCTTGTCCCTGGTTGCAGTTTCTTTGTCTGTAACCAATGCACAACGTGTGATTAGAATGGTTGGAATAGGTTGGTTTTCACATCAGGATCACTGGTGCCATTTCATATTGGCAGCTGACAGAACAGTTCTTTCCAGAGTTATCTCTGTAAACCGGCACAGTTGTTTATTAGCTGTCTAATGTCAGTCAAGATTCAGAGCATCGCAAGGGGGGAAATGGAAAAGAGAAGAGAGGGGGAAAAAAAGAAAAGGAGGCAAAGTCCAGGCAAAGAAAATCAAGATCTGCTTTAATTCTTTTATAGCTCTTCCTCTTGGCCAAGATAAATTACTTTCATCTCCAGAAAAATCTTTTGGGGGTAAAAACTAAATTAGAGGGATGTACAAAGTTCAGAAATTGAATAAAGAAGGCCCCCATAGAGAATTGGAGGAGCAGTTTGTTCTTCAGTCTTCAGTCTTGAACTATAGTTTGGGTCATTTGTTTAGACAGGATAGTGCCATCAGCCTTGATTAGATCAGATTGGATGCACTTGAGGAGGGGTTTTCCATAAAAAGAAAAAGGAAATGATCACTAGTTCTTGGTCAAAGTGCGTCCTGTCCCATGGACCATATCCCTGTTGTGAAGACTGAGGGAAAGAGGTTCCTTTCCCATTCACTTGATGATGATCCATAGGTCCTAGAAGACAGGACTCCATCGTTCCCTCAAAAAATGTCTTGCTTGGCCTCACAAATGTGTTCATTCAACAGAGACATCAGAAAGTTTCAAAATGGTATGTGTGAAGTAATCACCATTGACAACTGCACAAGTGCATCCCCTAGATATCAGGGTGATGTCTAATGCCTGTCAACAGAGGACAACAACCTCTGGAATTCTGGCATTTCTTGAGTGTTGCAATAGTTTGGTGACATTTTTGGTGGCATGGATGGCTTCACAAGTGACCATATGTAAAACTGGCATTGCATTTAAACTTTTAGAAGCCCACAGGGTTTTTAGTGATAACTTCAGCATAAAACCCAACCCAGATGGTGGTGAACATATCTGAATTGATTCTGGGTCTTTCAGCTTCCTCACATAGTTCCTTTGCATCACTCGCTGGAAATGGATCTTTTGCAAAGAGGGCTGCTTGATTCCCCTTGGATTATTCTTCTGGTTCAAGAGTGAGAGTTCGACTGCTGATCTAAAGAGGTCATAAACTCAGATAGGTGAGAGAATACATCCAATAGCTTGTTGTTAAAAACTTATGCTTTGCATCTAGTAAGATCTTGGCAATGAGCCTCCCAAATATAGCAAGTATCCTCTGGCCACTGCAATAGCAGCTAAAGCAAACCCCTATTGGCAGATTTTCTTTGACTGAAACTGCAGCCAGCCAGGGAAAGGGGGGCAAAAAACAACTGGACAAATTTTCTGGAAAAATGTACTCCTGAAGTCTGCCCAGCCACACTTTTGCCCCACACTGTGGCACTGGCCCCTCCTGAAGCTGTAATTCACACGCAAGCCAGAAGGCAAGTTCAGAGCTAAGGAACACCTGTGTCTATGAGAAAATGAGCTGGTCTGATTTCTTCCCTCTTCCCAGAAGCTACAGGAGGCTCACATAGTCTTGCATTTCTCTGTTCAGCAGGGGGGCACAGGCTGACTCACTGGCAAGCAAGCATTAAGCAGCTACTTTGTGCCAGACATAATTAACACAAAATGAGTAACACCAAGCTATGAATAAATGTAAAGCTGATGAACTTAGCTTCACTCATACATTTCTCAGCTGGGTGATACGTTCTCCCAGAAATTGCAGACTCTACCATTCACAGGATCTGAATATCTGATCATAAAGAAATTAAAAGTCTTGAAGTTTTGTGTAAGGAAGGGAAAGGTCAAAGGAAAGAAAGAAGGCAAGAACCTGAAAGATGTAACTTAATGACTTCAGTTAAAATATTGAGTCTTTTCCTGCTACTGCTACTGCTAAGTCACATCAGTCATGTCCGACTCTGTGCGACCCCATACATGGCAGTCCACCAGGCTCCCGTCCCTGGGATTCTCCAGGCAAGAACACTGGACTGGGTTGCCATTTCCTTCTCCAGTGCATGAAAGTGAAAAGTGAAAGTGAAGTCACTCAGTCGTGTCTGACTCTTCACGACCCCATGGACTAGCCTACCAGGCTCCTCCGTCCATGGGATTTCACAGGCAAGAGTACTGGAGTGGGTTGCGAAGTCATCAATTTAGCCCTAACTCAGTACCATGTTCTTTTTACATTTGTTCTGGTTCCAATACTAGAAAGGAATTTTTTTCTTTTTATTTATTTTAAGTAATTAATTAATTTTTTAAATTTTACTTTACAATACTCTATTGGCTTTGCCTTATTTAACTTTGAAGAACCTGGGCTTCCCTTGTGGCTCAGCTGGTAAAGAATCCACCTGCAATGCAGGAGACCTGGGTTTGATACCTGGGTTGGGAAGATCCCCTGGAGAAGGGAAAGGCTACCNGACACGACTGAGCGACTTCACTTTCACTTTTCACTTTCATGCATTGGAGAAGGAAATGGCAACCCACTCCAGTGTTCTTGCCTGGAGAATCCCGGGGACGGTGGGCTGCCGTCTATGGGGTCACACAGAGTCGGACACGACTGAAGTGACTTAGCAGCAGCAGCAGCCAGCATAACTAAGAAAATAAAAAAGAAGACACAAACTATCAATACCAGGAATAAAAGAGGGAGATCACAGCCAATCATACGAAAAAGTTACTAAGATAATACTATAAACATCTCTATGACCATACATTGAACAGCTTAGATGAAAGGCAGAAACTACCAAATTTATTCAAGGACAAAGAGATAACCCGAATAGCCAAGTATTGAAGAAATTGAGGTGACAGTTTAAAACCTTCCCCCACAGAATAACTCCTGGCCCAGATGATTTCATTGGTGAATTGTACCAAACATTTATGAAGAAAAAAAATATCAATACTGCACAATCTCTCATAGAAAATGCAAGAGGAAGGAACATTTCCCAACTCATTTTATGAGGTTAGCATTTTCCCAATTAAAACCAAACTATACAGACCAATATCTCTCACAAACATAGATGCAAAAATCCTCTAAAAGTTAGCAAATAGAGTTCAATTGTGTATAAAAAAAGGATATCANTAGAAAATGCAAGAGGAAGGAACATTTCCCAACTCATTTTATGAGGTTAGCATTTTCCCAATTAAAACCAAACTATACAGACCAATATCTCTCACAAACATAGATGCAAAAATCCTCTAAAAGTTAGCAAATAGAGTTCAATTGTGTATAAAAAAAGGATATCAAGTTCAAGTGGGGTTCATAGCAGCAATACAAGTTCAATATTCAAAAATCAAAATTTAAAAATGTTTAGACATATGAAAAGACTAAGAAAACCCATATGATCATATTGATAAATTCAGAAAAGCTTTCAACAAAATTCAATATCCATTTATGATAAAACCTTTCAGTAAAACCAAGAATAGAGGGGAACATCCTTTACCAAATAAAAGCTGTCTATGAAAAAACCTGTAGCTAACATTGCAATTAATGGTGAGAGACTGAAAGCTTTCTCCTTGAAAACAGTACCAAGGCAAGGATACCTTTTCTCACACCTCTTAATGAAAACTGTATTGAAATTACTAGTTTGTGCATTGAGGCAAGGAGAAACAATAGAAAGCATACAGATTAGAAAGGAAGAAATAAAACCGTCTTTATTCCCAGATGACATGATTGTAAGTATATGCAGAAAATTTTAACCTACAAAAACAGCTATCATAAAAATGGTTAATAAGCAATTATGTGGGCTTCCCTGGCAGTCCAGTGGTTAAGAATCTGCCTTGCAATGCAGAGGACACAGGTTCAATCCCTGGTTTAAGAAGATCTCACGTGCTGCAGAGAAACTGAGCCCGTGTGCTGCAACTACTGAATCCCTCAAGCCTGTGCTCTACCACAAGAGAAGCCACCACAATAAGTCCTCACACTACAACTAGAGTAGCCCCTGCTCACTGCAGCTAGAGAAAGCCCGCACAAAGCAATGAAGACCAAGCACAACCAATAAATAAAGTATTTTTTAAAAATAAGCACTTATAAACATTCTTGAAACAAATGGAAAACAGTTTCAGCAAAGAAATAGAAAATGTAAAGAAGAAACTAGTAGAAATTTCAGAACTGAAAAATATATTGACCAAAATTTAAAATTCATCAGGAGGGTTCAACAGCAAAATGGAGATGACAGAGAAAACAATCACCACAAATTAAGATATATTAAAAGAAATTACCCAATCTGAATGACAGAGAGAAAACATATTGGAAACATGTGAAAATAACAAGAAATCTAAGATTCATGTCATCTGAGTCTCAGAAGAAGAAAAAAAGAGAATATGGGGCTGAAAACTGGTGAAAAACAAACCTACAGATTCAAGAAGGTGAGAAAAACCCAAGTATATAAACTCATATCCATACCCAGATATATTAAAATAGAATTTCTGAAAACTAAAGATAATGAATATATCTGCTAAAAATATTTTTTAGATTGGAAATTCAGAGAAATCTACTTAACTTTCTTTCTTTGGGAAAATAAAAGAGAATAAACAGAAACAGGCTGCAAGATATAGACCCATGTTCATTCTTATTTGGTACAAACTAAGGTATTTATTTTTGTTTATTTTCAATATTAAAACAGTATTTTGTTTGGTTATTTATATCCTGCCTTACTCAAACGCACCTGAGACAGTTCACAAAAACAAATAAATTCAAATATTTAACCCAGCTATTTGGTTTGATTAAATCTGGAAAGATCTCCAACACTAGTATGGCAGGCAGCACAATGGCCCCAGCAAAGATGTCTACAACCTAATTACCTGGAAGCTGTGAGTACTTTTTGTTACAAGGTAAAAGGAACTTAAGCTTGTAGATGGGATTAGGGCTGCTAATCGCCCAACCTTAAAATAGGGAGATTATCCTGGATTATCTNGTCTACAACCTAATTACCTGGAAGCTGTGAGTACTTTTTGTTACAAGGTAAAAGGAACTTAAGCTTGTAGATGGGATTAGGGCTGCTAATCGCCCAACCTTAAAATAGGGAGATTATCCTGGATTATCTGGATGTGCCCAATGTAATCACAAGGGTCCTTAAAATCAAAAAAAGGAGGCAGAAGAGGAGATTAGAGTGATGGAAACAGAGGACTCAACATGCTGTAGCTGGCTTTGAAGATGGAGGAAAGAGACCATAAGGCAAGGAATGTGGATGGCCCATGAAGCTGGAAAAGATAAGGAAATGGATTCTCTCCTAGAGCCTCCAGAAGAAATGTAGCCCTATGGATACCTTGATTTTAGCCCAATGAGACCCATATTAGACGTCAGACTTCCACACTCATTAGATAATCAACGTGTGGGTTGCCATGCCCTTCTGGGTTGGGAAGGTCCCCTGGAGGGCACGGCAACCCACTCCAGTATTCTTGCCTGGCAAATTCCCATGGACAGAGGAGCCTGGCAGGCTACAGTCCATAGGGTCATCAAGACATGGGCATAACTGGGCAAATAAGCACTAGTGAAAGTATTAGTCACTCATTTGTATCTGGCTCTTGTTGACCCTGTGGACTGTAGCCTGCCAGGTTCCTCTGTCCATGGGGATTCTCCAGGCAAGAATAACAGACTGGGTAGCCATTCCTTTTTCCAGAGGATCTTCCCAGCCCAGGGATGGAACCCAGGTCTCGTGTGTTACAGGCAAATTCTTTACTGACTGAGCCACCAGAGAAGCCCTGTAAAGCACTACATCTATAGTAACTTCTTACAGTTACAGTAGCCATAGAAAACTACTACAGGTGGGAAAATGTTTTTTCCAAGCACACACATGAGGTGAATAGAAATTTAAATCAGCTTTACAGATAGCTGTTTGCCCTTTATGAATAAATGTTCAGTTCATTTCAGTTGCTCAGTCGTGTCCGATTCTTTGCGACCCCATGAATTGCAGCATGCCAGGCCTCCCTGTCCAGCACCAACTCCCGGAATTCACTCAGACTTGTGTCCATCGAGTCAGTGATGCCATCCAGCCATCTCATCCTCTGTTGTCCCCTTCTCCTCCTGCCCCCAGTCCCTCCCAGCA
>SJYV01003875.1:66466-78720 GCA_006410875.1 Neotragus pygmaeus | reverse complement strand
GGCTGCAGTCCATGGGGTCGCTAAGAGTCAGACATGACTGAGCGACTTCCCTTTCACTTTTCACTTTCATGCATTAGAGAAGGAAATGGCAACCCACTCCAGTACTCTTGCCTGGAGAATCCTAGGGACGGGGAGCCTGGTGGGCTGCCGTCTATGGGGTCGCACAGAGTCGGACACGACTGAAGTGACTTAGAAGCAGCAGCAGCATGAGAAAAGGCAAACTTTTTTCATTTTTTGTTCAACATTTGTTTTGTGGGGGTTTTGGTTGTTTTTGTTTTGATTGGAATAAAAACTCCTCTTAAGGCTGCCTAATGTTTTCAGATGAGCTTCTGTTTGCTGATTTAATCTTATCAGCAACAGAAAGATTCCTAAATAGACTAGGAAGCAAGGGCTCCTGGAAGTTGGGTAGGGAGTGAGTAGTAGGAGGGCTTCAAAGGTACTTCAGATACAACCTGAAAGAAAATCCATTAGGAGTTTGGGATTCACACCACTATATATAAAATACATAAACAAAAAGGACCTACTTTATAACACAGGGAACTTTACTCAATATCTTATAATAACCTATAAGAGAAAAGAATCTGAAAAGGAATATATGTATATATGATGTATTTATATGTGTGTGTATATAACTGTATCACTTTGCTGTATACTTGAAACTAACATTGTAAATTAACTACACCTCAATTTTACAAAAAGAAAAGAAAATCCAGGACAAGAAGCTGAACTGACAATTGTTACTCACCACCTAACAGCAAAACCCAGGGAAAACTAACATTTTGCTAGGCATACTCCTCCCCTTTTTCTAGTTCACTCCATTTTCCCTATCTCCTTGGGGTTAAGACTGCCAAGTAACAGTGAGGANCAGGACAAGAAGCTGAACTGACAATTGTTACTCACCACCTAACAGCAAAACCCAGGGAAAACTAACATTTTGCTAGGCATACTCCTCCCCTTTTTCTAGTTCACTCCATTTTCCCTATCTCCTTGGGGTTAAGACTGCCAAGTAACAGTGAGGAAAAGGACAGGACTAGGCATATTGAGAGGGCAGAGAAGTTAAGCCTGTGAGGGGAAATATGCCTGACTCTGATAACAAGGGAAGGGAGATGAGAGAAGTTATTCTCATCTAAAGCTCAAGACACAGATGTGGATTGCAGGCACCCAAAACACAGGACCCAAGGGGACCCACTCAAGATGCAACTTGTGGTCCCCAGAGGAGAGGGAAAACATTTGGGAATTGAGAGATTGAATGAAAGGTGTTTCCTAATATCTTCTGCTGGCAATAAAAAGGGGATTTTCTTTCTCCCTTTGTTAAATCTCGCGGTAAGGAAAGAGAATGGTCATCCAGAGAAAAGAAGCCAAGCCTTCCTCCCTGTCCTTACCTCCCTACCATGGCTCACACTTTACAGCAGTGGTTCTCACACTTAGTGCATCAGAATCAGCTGCAGAGCTTGTGGAAACCCGCTGGGTCCCAACCCCAGGGTTTCTGACTCAGTAGTTCTGGATGGGACCCAAGAATTTTCATTTCTAACAAGTTCCTAGGTGCTGCTGCTCCTGCTGGTCCCACATCCAGCTTACGAGAACTGCTGCTCCTCAAGAGAGCTGATGGAAGTCACCAGGAGGTCCCCAGCTCAGGTAATGTGAGGCTTTGAGGCTTGAGCTTGGGGCCCATGAGGGCTGATATGGGATCCAAGTCCCAGGATGGTTAGCGAACGATCAGTAAAGTGAAGTGAAATAGAAACCGCTGGATGTCAGTTTTCATATGTTATCACAAAGTAAATGCTTGAAATTGGTGAGTTGAGCTTTTGTGTAAGTTGAGGATAATAAACATTTCTTGAGCATCTGTTATGTCAGCCTCTGTTTTAGGTTCTTTAAATGACCTAATCTTTGTTTTCTTAGTTTTTTCATAATTTTTTATTGAATTATAGTTGATTTACAATGTTGTGTTAATTTGTGCTGTACAGCAAAGTGACTCTATTATACACATATATACATTCTTTTTCATATTCTTTTCCATTCTGGTTTATCACAGGGTATTGAATATAGTTCCCTGTGATATACAGTAGGACCTTGTTATTTATCCATCCTATATATAAGAGTTGGCATCTGCTAATCCCAAACTCCTAATCCTTCCTTCCTCTACTCATCTAATCGTAATGTTCACAGCAACACCTTTGGGCATGCATGTGTGCTAAGTCACTTCAGTCATGTCTTACTCTGCAACCCTATGGACTATACTCTTCCAGGCCCCTCTATCCATGAGATTCTCCAGGCAAGAATAGTGGAGTGGGTTGCCATTTCCTTCTCCAGAGAATCTTCCTGACCCAGGGATCAAACCCATGTTTCTTACATCTCCTGAACTGGCAGCTAGGTTCTTTACCACTAGCGCCACCTGGGAAGCCCAACACCTTTGTAAGGTAGTGTTATTACACCAGGTTGCCGAAGAAACTGGTTAGTTAATAAATTGCGAGATTAGCTGAACTACAACAAATGACCACAACCAATACTACACAGCTCAGGTGATAAGAATCCTTACAGGAGATGAGAGCATTGGGTTACCCAAGTCTAGTATACTATTAATATTTCCAGGAGACTCTGGGTGGGGGTGGTGGTGCTAAGGTCAAGGGACCTGAGGTTTTCTAAAGCAGAGCCAGAATCAGGATCAAGATCACTAACATGGCACTGGATGATTTGTGATTTGCATAAAAAATAGCCAAAATCGGAGATACTGCAGTGAGGCCTTGGGCCCAGTGGTTAAAGGGAACACTGTCCAGATACTGAATGCTTTCTCAGGTTTCTCTGACTATTTGCTGCAAATTTCACAAGGATGCAAGGAGAAGTGAATCTGTTTTTACTATGTTGGTAGCTGAAGAAATTTGACGAATTCTGTCAGTGGCCTCTAGCTAGGTAAATCCCAATAAAACCCTGTGTCAGGGAACTAAGATACTGCATGACACATGGCTTGGCCAAAAATTTTTTAAAAGCCTGTGTATCTTATGCTGCAACCAACAGGCACACAAATCACACTTTTATCATGATACTAAGGAAGAAAAGCAGAGGTCCACCATTTCAAACTGCAGTCTTCATTTTCCTAGTTATTCATTGGCATGAATCAATTTAGAACCCATTCCTTAGCAGATTAAAAGGTTACATTGGTTCCCCAAGCAACTAGTTTCTACATGTTCTAATAGAGCTTTTGGGATTTGGTTTGGTTTGGTTATTACTTTGATTCAAATAATGTAATAGCCATGCTCAGCCTGAGAGAAAGATGTAAGAATATGCAAACCTTTCTAATCTGGGAAAGCAACTGCCATAAAGAACATGAGAGAAAAATATCAATTAAAAAAAATCAAAGCTCAGCATTGCCCAAGCAAGGGAAATACAGGAGGTTGAAAATGCTCCTTTGCATGTGAATATGGGCAATGTTTTCTAACTCTGAGAAAGACACAGTCATTGGCATTTTTCAACCACGACAGGCTTTGACTTTGAAGGGTTTCATGACTTTTCATTGAAGCTGATGTTCCTTGGGGTTTGTCCTCCCCACTCCAACCAGCATCTTCTCTCCAGGCTGAGGTTGAAGTCAAGGCATGGATGCACCAGCTGCAGTGACCACACCTGGGGATGGTGTTTGGAGGTCATCCCCCATCCTGGTCCACCCCTTGCCTCTGGCCCCAGGCCTCTCTAAGAATTCCTGTCTCCAATTCTCAGTTCTTATTAACTGTGATGTCTCTCCTGCTCAAAAGAAAACTTCTAACTTGATTAGGTTGAACCATTTTGTAGGTAAAAGGTGATTAAATATCAGCCACTGTATATGGTTCAGCCTCATAAAATGGAACAGCCCGACTTCAGTTATACATGAGAAAGAGCTTTTAAGAGGAGAAAGTTAGAAATATCGAGCAGCTACCCCCACCCCAATAAGAGGGCTTTGGGAGATTTCAGGGTAGAAGGGAAGGTTCCAGGTCGCCAATGACATGAGCCCATAGCATTTTTTATCTGAAATACAGAAAATTCCCTGACTCAGCCATTCCGCAGTTGCGATTGACCCTTTTCAAAAAGTAATCATGACCCCAAAGGATAAAAGTCCCTGACAGCTTTTCTTTCTATGGGTGGAGTGAGCAGCACCAGCTGCTGCTAGGAAAACTCTCAAGTTGTCACGTGCATTTTGGTCTCTGGCCTCTAGGAAGAAAGGTAGCCTGAAGGGTCTGATGCCATGTGCCCTCTGAGCCTGGAAATAAATTGTTCACAACCACAAGCAAAGAGCAATGCTTCTCCTGCAGGTTCTGCCACGTTATTGCTTGAGTGTAGGCAAAGCTGTGGGGTTACCATGGCAAAGGTAATGGGCAGTCATGCTGAAAGTCAATTATAAAAAATCGGTGTAATGTGAGGACTCTGACCCAGGATACACCACGGTGACTAGCGTGAGGCTCTGCCCCTGCATCCTTCCAAGCATCAAATTCAGGCCTGTCTGAGTGAGGAAGTGGACTCTTCTTACTCACATTTTTTGTTGTTGTTGAAAAGCTAGAAATTAGAAATGGCTCCAGGATAGTCACAGATTTCTAGCTTTCACTTAAAAGAGAGAGAGAGAAAAAAGAAAGAAATTGCAGTCTCAAAAATACATTGCTGCTGCACCACCAAGAAGGGAGTTGAAATGACAAAAGATTTCA
The DNA here is from genome assembly GCA_006410875.1 of Neotragus pygmaeus. NCBI lineage: Eukaryota > Metazoa > Chordata > Mammalia > Artiodactyla > Bovidae > Neotragus > Neotragus pygmaeus. Next base: position 74,056 of record SJYV01003875.1, on the reverse strand, counting down.
GGCCTGAGAGCACATGTGCCCCGTGCAGGGAGCTCATTCCTGACCTGAGCAACCCACTCTCTGGAAGTTGCCCTGGCAATGGTGAGAGAAGGCAGCAGGGGAACGCCTCATATCCTGGCTCCATTAGCACCCCAAAGCCTCTGGATAAAGTAACCGAGCCACAGACTGACACACGTGAGAGATGCTGCTGCTTTGAGGCCTTAAAAACACAAAACCATTGTTGCCCCAACATCAGAGCAAGATCAACAAACACCATTGTCTCCCTGAATCCCTGGACTTTGTTATATCCAAGACTTGACATGACTTGGCTGCCTTTTTTGCAGTTGACATTTTTTTCCAAATTATTATTCTAATAGAAAAGAACATGTGTGTGTGCTCAGTCGCTTCAGTTGTGTCCAACTCTTTGTAACCCTATGGACTGTAGCCCACCAGACTCCTCTGTCCATGGGATTCTCTAGGCAAGAAAACTGGAGTGGATAGCCATGCCCTCCTCCAGGGAATCCTCCTGACGCAGGGATTGAACTAGGGTCTCCTGCATTGCCGGCAGATTCTTTACCACTGAGCCATCAGGGAAGGCCCCCAAAATAGTGTGTGTGTGTGTGTATATATATATATANNNNGGGTGGAGGAGTCTGGTAGGCTGCAGTCCATGGGGTTGCAAAGAGTCGGACATGACTCAGCGATTTCACTTTCACTTTTCACTTTCATGTACTGGAGAAGGAAATGGCAACCCACTCCAGTGTTCTTGTCTGGAGAATCCCAGGGACAGGGGAGCCTAGTGGGCTGCTGTCTATGGGGTTGCACAGAGTCGACACGACTGAAGTGACTTAGCAGCAGCAGCAGTAGCAGACTGTAGCCCACCGGGCTTCTCTGTCCATGGGATTCTCCAGGCAAGCATACTGGAGTGGTTACCATGCCCTCCTCTAGGGGATCTTCCCAAGCCAGGGATCAAACCCAGGTGTCCTGGATTACAGGCAGATTCTTTACCATCTGAGTCACCAGGGAAGCCCTAAACTTTTTCTATAAAGGGTCAAATATTAAAGAGTGTAGGCATTGTGGGCCATATGGTCTCTGTCACAGCTACTGTGAAATTGTAGCAGGAAAGCAGCTATAATACATGAAGAAATGGGAGTGGGTGTGAACCGATAAACCTTTATTTATTGGTGTAGCCACAATGGAAAACAGTATGGAGGTGATCCAGAGAGACGTTGGGGGGTGGGAGGTGGGAGGGAGATTCGGGATTGGGAGCTTGTGTGTACCTGTGGTGGATTCATGTCGATGTATGGCAAACCCAATAGAGTATTGTAAAGTTAAATTTAAAAATAAATAAATAAATAAATTTAAAAAAAAATAAAGTGAAAAAAAAAAACTAAGAATAGAGTTGCCATATGATCTAGCAATCTCACTCCTGGGCACACACTGTATCCAGAAAAGACAAAAACTCTAATTCAAAAAGATACATGCATCACAAAGTTCATGGCAGCATTACTCATGATAGCCAAGACATGAAGCAATCTACATGTCCATTGACAGAGGAACAGAAAAGAAGATGTGGTATATACATGTATACAGGTATGCTTATACACACACACACACACACACACACACACATACACACACACAATGGAATAGTACTCACCTGTAAAATAATGAAATAATGCTATTTGCAGCAACACAGGCAGACCTAGAATTTATCATACTAAGTGAAGTAAGTCAGAAAGACAATTATTATATGCTATCATTTTTGTTTGAAATATAAAATATGATACAAATGAATTTATTAAAAAACAGAACAGACTCACAAACATAGTAAACAATCTTATGGTTACCAAAGGGGAAAGGGGGTGGAGGAAGGATAAATTAAGTGTTTGGGATTAGCAGATACACACGACTATATTAAAAATAAACAACAAGGTCCTACTGTGTAGCACAGGTAACTATATTAAATATCTGGTTCAGTTCAGTTCAGTATGTCAATTGTGTCTGATTCTTTGTGACCCCATAATGGAGCATGCCAGGCTTCCCTGTCTATCACCAACTCCTAGAGCCTGCTAAAACTCATGACCATTGAGTCAGTGATGACACCCAACAATTCTCCTTCTGTCTTCAACAGCCATCAGGGTCTTTTCCAATGAGTCAATTCTTTGCATCAGGTGGCAAAAATATTGGAGCTTCAGCTTTAGCATCAGTCCTTCCAAGGAATATTCAGGACAGATTCCTTTAGGATTGACTGGTTTGATCTCCTCGCAGTCCAAGGGACTCACAAGTCTTCTCCAACATCACATTTCAAAGCATCGACTCTTTGGCACTCAGCTTTCTTCATGGTCCAACTCTCGCATCCATACATGACTACTGGAAAAACCATAACTTTGACTATATGGATCTTTGTTGGCAAAATAATGTCTGTGCTTTTTAATATGCTGTCTAGGTTTTCCTCCAAGGAGCAAGCGTCTTTTAATTTCATGGCTGCATTCACCATCCACAGTGATTTTGGAGCCCAAGAAAATAAAGTCTTTCACTGTTTCCATCATTTCCCCATTATTCACCATGCAGTGAAGGGGCCAGATGCCATGATCTTCATTTTTTGAATGTTGAGTTTTAAGTCAGTTTTTTCACTTCTCTTTCACTTTCATCAAGAAGCTCCTTGACTCCTCTTCACTTTCTGCCATAAGGGTGGTGTCATCTCCATATATGAGGTTATTGATACTTCTCCCAGCAATCTTGATTCTAGACTGTGCTTCATTCAGCCTGGCATTTCACATGATGTACTCTGCATATAAGTTAAATAAGCAAGGTGACAATATACAATCTTGACATACACCTTTCCCAATTTGGAACCAGTCTGTTGTTCCATGTCCAGTTCTAACTGTTGCTTCTTAACCTGAATACAGATTTCTCAGGAGGTAGGTCAAGTGGTCTGGTATTCCCATCTCTTGAAGAATTTTTCACAGTTTATTGTGATCTACACAGTCAAAGGCTTTAGTGTAGTCAATGAAGCAGAAGTAGATATTTTTCTGGAATGCTCTTGCTTTTTCTATGATCCAACAGATGTTGACAATTTGATCTCTGGTTCCTCTGCCTTTTCTAAACTCAGCTTGAATATCTGAAGTTCATGGTTCATGTACTGTTGAAGTCTGGTTTGGAGAATTTTGAGCATTATTTGCTAGTGAATGAGATGAGTGCAATTGTGCAGTAGTTTCAACATTCTTTGGCATTTCCTTTCTTTGGGATTGGAATGAAAACTGACCTTTTCCAGTCCTGTGGCCACTGCTGAGTTTTCCAAATTTGCTGGCATATTGAGTGCAGCATTTTCACAGCATCATCCTTTAAGATTTGAAATAGCTCAGGTGGAATTCCATCACATACACTAGCTTGGTTTGTTGTGATGCTTCTTAAGGCCTACTTGACGTCACACTCCAGGATGTCCGGCTCTAGGTGAGTGATCACACCATTGTGATTTTCTGGGTCATTAAGATCTCTTTTGTATAGTTCTGTGTATTTTTGCCACCTCTTCTTAATATCTTCTGCTTCTGGTAGGTCCATACCGTTTCTGTCCTTTATTGTGCCCATCTTCGCATGAAATGTTCTCTTGATATCTCTCAGTTTCTTGAATAGATCTCTGTAGTCATTTTGTTGTTTTCCTCTATTTCTTTGCAATGATCACTTAGGAAGGCTTTCTTATCTCTCTTTGCTATTCTTTGGAACTCTGAATTCAGAAGGATATATCTTTCCTTTTCTCCTTTACCTTTTACTTCTCTTCTTTTCTCAGATATTTGTAAGGCCTCCCCAGACAATCATTTTGCCTTTTTGCATTTCTTTGTCTTGGGGATGGTTTTGATCACTGCCTCCTGTACAATGTTAAGAACCTCTGTCCATAGTTCTTCTGACACTCTATCAGATCTAATACCTTGAATTTATTTGTCACTTCCACTGTATAATCATAAGGGATTTGATTTAGGTCATACCTGAATAGTCTAGTGGTTTTCCCTACTTTCTTCAATTTAAGTCTGAATTTGGCAGTAAGGAGTTCATGACCTGAGCCACAGTCAGCTCCTGGCCTTGTTTTTGCTGACTGTATAGAGCTTTTCCATCTTTGGCTGCAAACAATATATTCAGTCTCACTTCAGTATTGACCATCTGGTGATGTCCATGTGTAGATTCGTCTATTGTGTTGTTGGAATTAATTAAATATCCTGTAATAAACCATAATTGAAAAGAACATGAAAAAAATATATTTACGTGTGTATATATACATATAATATATATATAAATGAATCATTTTATTACTTTGCTGTACACCAGAAACTAAAACAACAGTGTAAATCAACTATATTCCAATTTTTTAAAAATGTAAGAAAAAAAAACTTTATTCACGGAAACAGGTGGCAGATTGGATTTGGCCCCTACCAGCCCCGTCTGCCTATCTTAGGTCTGCATGCTTGCGATGGAGGCAGTCCCACTAGGACCCTCACCAGTGAAGAGTCAGCTCTTTGATGCAAAATCTCTTGGCTGTGAAATTGTCTCAGGTTTACCTTATGCATAAGTAACACCTGGCTGCTTGTGGAACCAGCCTTAATGTGCTCAGGGCATCTACTGTTCTCCTTATCCCAGATCATTTCCTCTGTTATGCTCCCTGTACCACTTGCAAACCAGCTCTCTTAGCTCCCCGAGGAAGATTGCTCTTTGATTCTTTAGGATTTCACTTCAGTCCTCACCCCCCTTCCCACTGTGTTTCTCTGCTCCCTCAAAGTACAAAATCACCCTCCGGTCCTTTTTTGATTTGCCTCTGATCAGCCACAATGTTCCTCTCCCAAGCGCTCACCACAACTCTTCTATCTGAGTAAAATGACATACCCCTGGAGTCTCAGTTTCTTTTGTTTAAATGGTATGTGAATAATTTCTCAATTTTTTAGTGAATAACTTTTACATGTAACATTGTATGACTCAAAGGCGTACATGTATATATTATAATATATTTGCTCATGTATTGATATTTATCACATTATGTAATTATAGTACAGTATTATCATTTACACTTATTATACTGTGTATTAGATCTCTATGGTTCATTTACTATTCTCTACAAGTTTATACCCTTAAACACCATCACTCTGATGCCCCTGCCCCCATTCTCTGGTAATGACCATTCTACTGTTTTTTATAGTTTTCATTTTTTTAGATTTCACATTCAAGTGATGTCCTCCTTTTTCACTCTGAAACCTCAAATATCTTTCAACAGCTTCCCTTTCTCTCCATTCTGGTTCTAATCAGATCACTGAATTCTGTAGAGATGGTGATCTATTATCAATTTTTTCATGGAAGGAGAAATTTTTAAAGCTTCATTCATTCAGTCATTTCATCCTCTCAGCAAATTTTGATTGAGTCCTTGCTATGGGATGAACAAGACAAGAATAGCCTTGGCCCCTTTGAAATTAGCAGTTCAGTTTGGGAAACAGGTCAGTAGGCAATCAGAACAGAGAAGATCCTGGGGGAAAGTGTAGAAGTGCCTAATCCCATTTCTTAATCTGTTTGGCTCCACACTGAGTAGGATAAAACAATATAATCACTGATCCGGGGCAAAGCATCTGGCTTCATCAGTAGGCTTTTTAACAGGAAGATAAGTACTGCTGCTTCCAATACTGGGCCTATATTTTTGAGTCTGTAGGAGTATTCTTGGATACATGGCAGGTTTGTATTCCTTTGCAGGTTTTTGCCAGCTCTGGTTGCCACCTAACAGCACACACATCAGAAAGGCATAGAGGTCCAGGGGCCTTCCAGATTCCCTGCATAGCCAGTCCAATTGTTGGCTTCAGTCTTTCATAAATGAGGGAGATATATGCCCAGACCTTAGATTGTGGATCTCAGCATATTAAGTTAAGGGTCTGTAAAATCTCCCCACAAGCTATTAATTGAAGCCCATGCAAAGAAAATAATACATTAGAAAACTTTTTGTTATGTAGGCGGGCTACCATGGTAACAACCAATTTCTCCCAGATCTGGGCAATTTTAAATTCAAAGTGGATTGAAAAATCCATTTGTGTTTACAGGATTTAAAGCTTCAAGAAGGGTCACAATGTGGTAGGTGCTACAGATTAACCACAAAGATAATATTAGTGTCCACTTCTGGGAAATGTGCGTCTCATTGATTCTACCTTACTTGGCATATCAGACAGCCCTCCAGCCATTTCTCATAACAGAAAGAATACAAAGCAAAATCCAGGCCTCTTTACGTATGCAGTGAAAGCTGCTTCTCCACAAAAACTTTTGTTCAGAGTCCAGGGCTCCCCCCAGTACTTGAATCTACTATGTGGGCTCTGGCAATGAGTCCTATGTCATCAATAGGTTGATGGGCTTCATGGGAAGAATGCTTGCTTGCCAATTAGGCTAGAATCCTGGAATGGGGGGAAGGAGTGGTAACTACCGGGTCTTTAAAAAGGTTTTTATATTTTTTTTAATCCTTGTCATAAGTGTATTAAGATTTTAGTGGACAGAGCAGTCACAAAATATACTTAAGATCCAAAATTGTGAATCAGGGATGTACAGAAATGGAAAAAAAAAAAAGTACAGGGTTTTCAAACCAGACAAAGAGAGACAAATAACTGATGCTATCACTTAAATGTGGAATCTTAAAAAATTAAACAAATGAAATCTATAAACCTGAAACAGACTCACAGACATAGAAAGCAAACTTATAGAAATGAAAGGGGAAAGGAGGGAGAAGGATAAATTAGGAGTCTGGGATTAACATATACACATTACTATATATAAAACAGATAATCTACAAGGACCTGCTATATAAGCACAGGGAATTATACTCAGAATACTCAGTTCAGTCGCTCAGCCATATCCAACTCTTTACGACCCCATGGACTGCAGCACACCAGGCCTCCCTGTCCATCACCAACTTCTGGAGTTTACTCAAACTCATGTCCATTAGGTCGGTGATGCCATCCGACCATCTCATCCTCTATTGTTCCCTTCTCCTCCTGCCTTCAATCTTGCCCAGAATCAGGGTCTTTTCAAATAAGTCAGTTCTTCGCATCATGTGGAGGCCAACGTATTGGAGTTTCAGCTTCAGCATCAGTCCTTCCAATGAATATTCAGGACTGATTTCCTTTAGGATGGACTGGTTAGATCTCCTAGTTGTCCAAGGGACTCTCAAGAGTCTTCTCAACACCACAGTTCAAAAACATCAATTTTTTGGCGCTCAGCTTTCCTTATAGTCCAAATCTTACATCCATACATGACTACTGGAAAAACCGTAGCTCTGACTAGATGGACCTTTGTTGGCAAAATAATGTCTCTGCTTTTTAATATGCCATCTAGGTTGGTCATAACTTTTCTTCCAAGGAACAAACATTTTAATTTCATGGCTGCAGTGATTTTTGAGCCCCCCAAAATAAAGTCTGTCACTCTTTCCATTGTTTCCCCATTTATCCAACATGAAGTGATGGGACCAGATGTCATGATCTTAGTTCCTGAATGTTGAGTTTTAAGCCAACTTTTTCACTCTCCTCTTTCACTTTCATCAAGAGGCTCTTTAATTCTTCGTCAATTTCTGCCATAAGTGTGGTGTCATCTGCATGTCTG
>SJYV01003875.1:19942-63590 GCA_006410875.1 Neotragus pygmaeus | reverse complement strand
CTAGTGGTTTTCCCTACTTTCATCAACTTAAGTCTGAATTTGGCAATGAGTTCATGATCTGAGCCACAGCCAGCTCCTGGTCTTGTTTTTGCTGACTGTATAGAGCTTCTCCATCTTTGGCTACAAAGAATATAATCAATCTGATTATGGTATTGACCATCAGGTGATGTCCATGTGTAGAGTCTTCTCTAGTGTTGTTGGAAGAGAGTGTTTGCTATGACCAATGCGTTCTCTTGGCAAAACTCTATTAGCCTTGCTTCATTCTGTACTCGAAGGCCAAATTTGCCTGTTACTCCAGCTATTTCTTGACTTCCTACTTTTGCATTTCTGTCCCCTATAATGAAAAGGACATCTTAAGGGATTCTTGCCCACAGTAGTAGATATAATGGTCATCTGAGTTAAATTCACCCATTCCAGTCCATTTTAGTTTGCTGATTCCTAAAATGTTGATGTTCACTCTTGCCATCTCCTGTTTGACCACTTCCAATTTGCCTTGATTCATGGACCTAACATTCCAGGTTCCTATGCAGTACTGTTCTCTATAGCATCGGACTTTACTTCCATCACCCATCACATCCACAACTGGGTGCTGTTTTTGCTTTGGCTCCATCTCTTTATTCTTTCTAGAGGACAACTCTCTACCCTGGGGAGTAAGTCATCATTCATTGTCCTATCTTTTTGCCTTCTCATAGTGTTCATGGGGTTTTCAAGGCAAGCATACTGAAGTGGTTTGCCATTCCTTTCTCCAGTGGACCACATTTTGTCTGAACTCTCCACCATGACCTGTCCATCTTGGGTGGCCCTACATGGCATGGCTCACAGTTTCATTGAGTTAGACAAGGCTGTGGTCCATGTGATCAGATTGTTTAGTTTTCTGAGACTGTGGTGTTCAGTCTGTCTGCCCTCTGATGGAGAAGGATAAGAGGCTTATGGAAGCTTCCTGATGGGATAGACTGACTGTGGAGGAAAATGGGTCTTTTTCTGATGGGTGGGGCCATGCTCAGTACTTCTTTAATATAATTTTCTGTTGATGGATGAGGCTGTGTTTCCTCCCTGTTATTTCACCTGAGGCCAAACTATGGTGGAGGTAATGAAGATAATTGCAACCTCCTGCAAAAGTCCCATGCATGCACTACTACCCTCTGTATCCCACCCTGCAGCAGGCCACTGCTGACCTATGTCTCTGCCAGAGATTCCTGGACACTCAAGGGCAAGTCTGGGTCTGTTTCTTGTGGGGTCACTGCTCCTTTCTCCTGGGTTCTGGTGCCCACCATGTTCTGTTTGTGCCCTTCAAGAGTCTGTTTCCCCAGTCCTGTATAAGTTCTGGTGGCTCTATGGTGGGGTTAATGGCGACCTCCTCCAAGAGGGCTTATGCCAAACCCAGGTCTATTGCACCCAGAGCCCCTGCCCCTGCAGCAGTCCACTGCTGACCTGTACCTCCTCTGGAGACACGCCAACACAGTTCTGTCTTATTCTCTGTGGGTTCTCTGGGTCCTGGTGCACACATGGTATGTTTGAGCCCTCTGAGCATCTCTGTCAGTTATGGGGTTTGATTCTAAATGTGATTTTGCCCCTCCTATCATCTTAATGGGGCTTCTCCTTTGCCCTTGGATGTGGGGTATCTCCTCAAAATCTCTCCAGCTCCATGCAGCCACCACTCCAGTGCCATGCAGTTGCTGCTCCAGTGCCTACCATCTTGCTGGGGTTTCTCTCCCCTTGGATATAGGGTGTCTCCTCACAGTCACTCCAGTGCTGCACAGTATACTCAGTATCTTTTACTAACCTATAAAGGAAAAGAATCTGAAACAGACTAGATGTGTGTGTGTGTATATATATATATATATATATATATATATATCTGCATCACTTGACCGTATGCCTGAAACTAATACAACATTGTAAATCAACTATATTTCAATAAAAAATTTTAAACATATAGGGTCTTCAAATAATCATAGACTATTTGCTTAAATGTCACATACTTGATGGTTATGAGTCGTGGATACCAAGTTTTGCTTCACTCTTAGAATTCAGAGATTCTAGAATCCAGAATTACAAAGATTCTGGAATCAGGCCAGGACTCATCTGCTACTGCTTGTGTGACTTGGGACACAAGTCCCAAGTTGTGCTTGGCTTTTTTAGCTTTTAGTTTTCTCATCTGGACCTACTCCATAGGGTTGTGAGGATTTAATGGAGCTAAGCACATAAAACCTGGCACACTGGCTAAGATGCAACCCAGTGTACCTTGAAGTGGAATGGTCAATATAAATCCAGAGGTCTATGAGAGCAAAGAGGAGTCTTAGACACCCTTGAAAGGTCGCTCACAAATCTTGCTGTGACCTCAATTGTGGGGAGATGGGAGAAAGGTGGGACCAGAAAGCACAAGTGGAAGAAGCAGAGAGGGAGTTGTGTAGAGCAGCAGGGAAACAACTCAACATTAGACTGTAAGCATCAGGACAGTGGAAACCAGGAATGCTTTATGTCTGTGTCCCCTGAATAGGCTGAGTACTTGAGCACAGTATATGCTCAGTGTCTGTGAAACTGAATAGAAATAATTGAACTGAAAGGACCTGGAAGCCTCCCAGAACTGGAGTCAATGCAAAGGGAAAACAGAACAATTTCTGTTGCCAGAGCATCAGCCTGACACTGGAACACTGAGTCACAATCACGGATGTTGTTGGGGTCATTTCTGAGGTGAGTCACAAGTAATTTCTTAATAATAATAAAGTATGGAACTTTCTGAATGATGTGTTGTTTCACAGATTAGAGCAGATTCAAGGTTATCACTATAGCAATGATGTAGTCCAATATGCTTTGTTGAGTGCATTCACTTGTGGGGCATTGCACACATGTACATACTGATGGCAGAATAGGTCAAGGTAAACAAGAAAAAACAAAAACAAATGAGAGCTACTGACTCAGACTGGAGGCGAGGTGGGCCCGATTTGATTTCCATTGTGAACCAGAGAAAGTCAATCCTTTTCTTCCCTTTTTCCCCTTAGAACCCAGGGTAGGCAATGCTGCCTTTACAGGAGAGTGACATTTGAAAGGTTTATTTTAAAAACATAAAAACTGAAACCATATCATTCAATTTGCTTAGCATGTTAGACATTATAAATGCTTTCATATAAATCATTAATTAGAGGATCAACATGGCTGAAGTGGTTGAAGGCCAACTATGACAGTAAACATTGCAAGTGTCAGTCATGTTCAACTCTTTGAGATCCCATGGACTGTAGCCCACCAGGCTCCTCTGTCCATGTGATTCTCCAGGGAACAATACTAGAGTTGGTTGCCACGCCCTCCTCCAGAGGATCTTCCCAACTCAGGGATCAAACCTAGGTCTCCTGCATTGCAGGCAGACTCTTTACCATCTGAGCCACCAGGGACATTGTTTAAATGGAATCTGAGAGATGAGGTCTTTATCAATGGAATACGTACCAACTTTGTGTTAGGGATTTCATAATCCACATTTTTTCTACAACTCATCCCACATGCAGACACATTTCCAAAAATGGAAGGGAGGGAGGGAAGGATGAAGCGGGGAAGGAAGGAGAGTGTTTTTCTTTTGTTTGTCTTGACGAGCAAGCAATATGGGGGACAGTGGTATATCTTTTGGGTTCCAGTTTGGCCTCCAGTCTCACAAGGCAGCTAAGAGGAGAGAGGCTTAGTTAGAGGCTTATCATGGAGACCTGAAATTCACAAACAAGATCGCATCACTATCATAAGGCCTTCTCCCTATTCTCCCCATTGAGACTCCTATGGGCCACACTGGCCCAACACCAGCCCCAGCAGAGGCTGATTCCAAATTCCCTGCCACCATCGGTTGTTTATCACACCTAGACATGTCCTATGACTTCAAACAATGACATTTACAATTGGCTGCTCTGCTTTGCTATGTAATTATGCAGACTATACATTTATGGGTAAAAGGAAATGTGCCTCTATATACAATCACTGATTTATGGAGATATAGCTGAAATCTTGATTCCTAGTTTAGTCAACATAATTTATTCTGATACCTTTATCCCATAACAGAAGGGCAAACATCTTGAGGTCATTGATCATCTCTCATTGCTTTTTTTTACAATGTTGTGGCCAATGCTAGGCATGTAATAATAACTGGTATTAACTGAATATGTCAGCAAATTTGGAAAACTCAGCAGTGGCCACAGGACTAGAAAAGGTCAGTTTTCATTCCAATCTTAAATAAGGACACTGACAAAAAATGTCGAAAATACTGTACAATTGCCCTCATTTCACATACTAGCAAGGTAATCCTCAAAATCCTTCAAGCTAGGCTTCAACAGTACATAAACTGAGAACCAATACTTTGGCCACCTGATGTGAAGAACTAACTCATTGGAAAAGACCCTATTGAAGAAAGGAGGAGAAGGGGAGGACACAGGATGAGATAGTTGGATGGCATTATCAACTCAATGGACATTAGTTTGAGCATGTTCTGGGAGTTGGTGATGGACAGGGAAGCCTAGCGTGCTGCAGTCCATGGGGTCACAAAGAGTTGGCCATGACTGAGTGACTGAACTGAACTGAACCAAGAACTTCCAGATATACCAGCAGAATTTAGAAAAGACAGAGAAACCAGAGATCACATCGCCAACAGTCGCTGGATCATGGAAAAAGCAAGAGAGTTTCAGTAGAATTCCTGAAAAACATCTACTTCTGCTTGACTATGCCAAATCCTTTGACTGTGTGGATCACAACAAACTATGGAAAATTCTTAAAGAGATGGGAATACCAGACCACCTTGCCTGTCTTCTGAGAAACCTGTATACGGGTCAAGAAGCAACAGTTAGAACCAGATATGGAACGGCTGAGTGGTTCAGAATTGGGAAAGGAGTATGTCAAGATTGTATATTGTCACCTTGCTTATTTAACTTATAATGCAGAGTATATCATGGGAAATGCCAGGCTGAATGAATCACAAGCTAAAATCAAGATTGCAAGGAGAAATATCAACAACCTCAGATTTGCAGATGATACCACTCTAATGGCAGAAGAAGAAGAGGGACTAAAGAGCTTCTTGATGAGGGTGAAAGAGGAGCGTGAAAAAGCTGGCTTTAAAACTCAACATAAAAAAACTAAGATAGATCATGGCATCTGGTCCCTTCATTTCATTGCAAATAGAAGGGGAAAAGTGGAAGCAGTGGCAGATTTTATTTTCTTGGGCTCCAAAATCACTGTGGATGGTAACTGCAGCCATGAAATTAAAAGATGCTAGCTCCTTAGAAGGCTATGATAAACCTAGAATGCATATTAAAAAAGCAGAGACATCACTCTGCTGACTAGGATCCATCTAGTCAAAGTTATGTTTTTTCCAATAGTTATGTACAGTTGTGAGAGTTGAACCATAAAGAAGCCTGAGTACCAAAGAATGGATGTTTATGAACTGTGGCTCTGGAGAAGATTTTTGAGAGTCCCTTGGACAGCAAGGGGATCAAACTAGTCAATTTGAAAGGAAATCTACCTTAAATATTCACTGGAAGAACTGATGCTTAAGCTGAAGCTCCAATGCTTTGGCTACCCGATGTGAACAGTTGATCATTGGAAAAGACCCTGATTCTGGGAAAGATTGAAGGCAAAAGGAGAAGGGGGTGGCAGAGGATGAGATGGTTAGATGGCATCACCAACTCAGGAGAGTTTGAGCAAACTCCAGGAGAGAGTGGAAGACAAGGAGCTTGGCATGCTGCAGTTCATGGGATTGCAAAGAGTCAGACATGACTTAGCAAATGAACAGCAAACAACTACAAAAATTAACTCAAAAGAGTTAGCTATAGGAATATTGGCCTTGTTCGATTTTATTCACTTCTTGTTGCTAAGTTTTTGTTGCAGTTATTGTTCTTTTAAGGTTATTTCTCTGTCCAAACACTATCCTTTAATGAGGATACCCAAAAATGAAATGTTAGAATGGCTACTCAGTAAAAGTAAATAAATAAGCAAGTAAAGTCCAGGGAGGCTGTACTTAACACTGTTGTACTGTACACTTAAAAAGGGTTAAGATAGTAAATTGTGTCATGTGTTTTTTCACCTCAATAAAAACAAATCCCAGGCAGGCTGAACCCATAAGTCTCACTTCTTGCACTTGCTACAGGGTGGCACAGGGCAGTGTTCACAAGAGGCAATTACACAGCCATAACCCTCTTATCCAGTAATATATTTACAATGGATCCTTTGTAGCAGTAGATCAAAGAACAGCTTTTATTGACCCATGTCCATATATACTGTACAGCATATTAGCACAAACACACACCCAGAGACCAGCTTCAGTTTCCTCTTACCACACCAGCTCTCTAAAGAGAAATAAAATTTCTGTCCTAAAACAGTTTTGCAAAGAGGAACTTCTGAAAAGCAAGCATCTGTCACTGAGGTTAACAGGACTCAACTTGAAAAATGACCTTTTGGCTCATGGGAAAACATAACTCTCTCCGAAACTACTAGGAATGAGGAGGGGTGGGAGTCGGGAGACAAACAGTGGGAGTATGGAGAACATGATGAATGAAGCAAACAAAGACACATATATGTGTGTGTGTGTAGCCCTGTGCACAAAACATCCATTATTTGTATGCTTTCATTTCCAAAGGTCCAGATAATGTTAGGTAAAAGTGTAACTTATGACTCAGTCAGGGCAATACTTTTGCTGTGATAAATCAATGTCGGCTAAGTCGATTAGGGTAGGGGTGACAAAAAAAAAGATGATAAGCAGCAAACACATTTGTTCAGCGGAAAGACAGAATAAGGTAGCTCTCACTTTGAAGAACTGAGTTCAGAGGTTTCAAAGGGCACACAGGAAACGCTCCAACAGCAAAAACTGTGCACTGAGCGTCATTCCAGAAAACTCTCAGCCCCCCTCACAGCTTTATCTGATCACCTGATTCTCTATCTCCAGATCCAGGGCACCCACAAAGAAAAAGGACTTTGTGATAAAATCAAGAGCTCAGGGCTTCGATTACCTTTCTGGTCACTGCAGACCCAGACATGTTGAGATGAGACTGTCAGATGGTTAGAATCTGGTAGATTCTCCTGAGTTATTGGAATCTTGATGTTTTGTTGGTTTCTGGTTCTGAAAGTACTTACATACAGAGAGACTGTTTTCGTCACAGATATAACAAGTTGACTACCAGAAAGGAAAAGGACATAGAGCTCTGAAGCAGGCCTGTAAAACATTACAAATTCATCTCTGGCTCTCAAAAATATCTACAAGGTAGTATTTTGGTGACAATGAATGTGTACTGAGCCTTGGGTACCCCTTGGGCCAAAGGAGGAGAAAATCAGGCATTTAGGGAAAATCAGGCATTTAGCAAAATGTTTTGTTTTTTTTTTTTCCCCCCTTGGAGGTGCTTTTTTTAAGACACCAATTGAAGAAGCTATAAATTAAATTTGGAAGATCAAATTGTGAATGCTACTACTCCCCAACACCAAATAGTATCCACAGAACAGAGGGGTGGAATTGAATGGAAAGTCTTCATGGAAGAAAAGCAGTATTCTTTTCTTTCTGCTACTCTGTGCTTCCCCCTGGAGGAGAAAATGGCAACCCACTTCAGTATTCTGTCTGGGAAAATCCCATGGACAGAGGAGCCTGGCGGGCTACAGTCCATGGGGTGGCAAAGAGTCAGACACGACTGAGCATACACATACCCAGGTACTCTGTGGTTCACCCTCATTGTGTGGGTTTTGTGGCCCATTGTTAGAAGAGAGTGTGTACTTTGAGAGTAACAGCAAAATGGTTAGCATGAAAGACATTTTGTGGGAAAAGAGAATATATTAAATATATATCAGCTTTGAGAATCAACTACCACAAGTTAATATGGAAGGGTTTCACAGAAAATTGTTTCTGTCCGGGGAGATGATGCCCAAGCTTTCAAACATCCTGGCTATATAAATCTTGAGGGGAAATCAATGTAGACACCACAGATAATTCACAGGAAGTAGTTTGTAACCATAATTGGATATTTTCATGAATGTTTTCTTAAAGAAAACCATAGAAAATTAAGTTAGTCATAGAATAGCTGGATACTCTGATAAACATATACCCTTCAGAAATGTTCCCAATATAAGATCTTGCTGCTCTCTGTATATCTCTTTAGCCTTTGAAAATACCTCTTCTTTACAACTTATTTGTTAGGCATTGCAAAACTAAAAATACACATTTTTGGTAAGATGCCACAGACCATAAAGAGAGAAAAATTTTTTATAACAATGCTGTGGTTTATCATGTGCTATACAGAACCAGGGGGCTTCCCAGGTGGCTCAGAAAGTAAAGCACCTGCCTGCAATGCAAAGACATAAGAAGCTGGGTTTGATCCCTGGGTCGAGAAGATCCCCTGGAGGAGGAAATGGCAACTCACTCTAGTATTCTTGCTTTGAGAATCCCAGGCTACAGTCCTTGGGGGTTGCAGAGTCAGACACAACTGAGCAACTAACACTTTTACTTTCATACAGAACCAGAGTGAATCTCCCCTTTTTGATTTACAGAATTAAATTGCAAACATAAAATTCAAACAATTCAAACAAACCCCCCCCACCGCCCCGCCCCATGACTCCTCTCTTTGCTATTGTCTGCTTGGTTTCACTGGGAGACTAGCCTAGTGCCTCCCTCTGATACCTCAGGAGTCCTTAAGCCTCTGTTATTAGCTCTGAAGGTATGGAATGGATAAGTCATTTTCTTTCATTGACCATGACTTTACAGTCAGCGGTCTATAGTCACTCTCTCTAAGCAGGCTCATGTGGAAGAAAGGAAAAATAAATTTTCCAGAATATTGGGAAAGTCTGAAGCCAGGGAATTTTCCTGGACTGCTGGGACTCAGTAAGGCAACACTCAAAGGTACAAAGCAGCAGCCTTCAGGGCAACAAACTTTAAACACATGGCCACGTGGATCTTACTAGCTGTCTTCCAGAATAAGTAACATGTTAGAGGAGTCTCTATGGAGATCTCTAACTGATACTCAGCCAGCACAATGTTAAACCATATGTTTAATAGAAATAGGGGGTAAAGAAATCCAATAACTCATTTCCTAAGCAATCAAACAAAGTCAAGCAAAAGAATACTAGTGGTGGTATAGTGAGGAAAAACTTCCTCTACCTTCTTAGGTTCAGTTCTTGGGGACTATGAATTAAATGACAAATGTCAGATTAACAGAAGAACAGGCATGTTTCTTTATTGACGGCAATATTTTTATGTGCACAGGGGCTTCACAGAAAAGAAGTGAAACCCAAAGGCAATTAGAACCTTTAACAAAGGGCAATACATTGTGGAGATGTAATTAAAAAAACGAAAAGGGATCTGGGCTCCTAGGGGCAGTAACGGAGAAGGCAATGGTACCCCATTCCAGTACTCTTGCCTGGAAAATCCCATGGATGGAGGAGCCTGGTAGGCTGCAGTCCATGGGGTCGCTGAGGGTCAGACACGACTGAGCGACTTCACTTTCACTTTTCACTTTCATGCATTGGAGAAGGACATGGCAACCCATTCTAGTGTTCTTGCCTGGAGAATCCCAGGGACGGGGGAGCCTGGTGGGCTGCCATCTATCGGGTCGCACAGAGTCGGACACAACTGAAGTGACTTAGCAGCAGCAGGGGCAGTAAATTGTGGAAAGGTGAGTAGGAAATGTATGCTAGATAAGGGTTGTTCAGTAGAATTTGTTATGCAGACTCAAATTGTTCTCTAAGAGTCTTGTCCTCTTCCTGGTATAGGAGAGGAGGATATCTTTACAAATAGAAGCTTATGTCCTTTTTACCATAGGAAATGAAACCTATGCCCTGCTTTTAGGCAGAAAGGGGGAGTTATTTTTGTGTCTGCTGCTTCTCAATTGCCTTCAGCTCAAAATAATCTTTATGTCAAAATGACATAATTTAGGGTAACATGTTCTAGGGTAGCTTCCCCTTCATTGCTGATTATACCTATGCCTGCAAGGCAATTGATTTCATCTTTCCTTTGCAAATAGTAGAGAACAACAGGACACAGGAACCAATGAGAAATTACCAGGGCTTTGTAACACAGGAGTGGGTCCATATCACACTGCTCCTTTCTCCATCTTCTTTTCTCTGTCAGTCTCTTTTCAGAATGTAAGATACTAGACTTTGACTCTTCATCCCATTTCAACATGTAGCTTTGGGGCAATAGGGGCAGCTGTGGTCTACAAGTAACTCTTGATCAAGGACCATCTTTTTCATGCCCTTCCTGGAACGCTTCCTCCTTGGCTCCCATCTCTCCTTTGGGCCCCCCCAGGCCTCTTGAGTCTTCTACTCAAATGAGGGAAGTTGGCCTTATCTACCACAGCCTCTGGATTCTCTAGGCTATGCTAGGATTCACTTCCTTATTTCAGTAATACAAGTATTTTAAAGCCCTGCAAAACATTTTGATACCTTCTCACTGAAGGGGATCAGAATATGATACCCAAATTATGCCACTTGGCATGTGCTAAGTGGCTTCAGTTGTGTCTGACTCTTTGCAACCCCATGGACTATAGTCCGCCAGGTTCCTCTGTCCATGGGATTCTCCAGGCAAGAATACTGCAGTGGGTTGCCATTACCTTCTCCAGAGGATCTTCCTGACCCAGGGATCGAACCCACGTCTCCTGCATCTCCTGTATTGGCAGGTGGATTCTTTACCACTAGCACTAGCTGGGAAGACATAAGGATTATTTTGAACTGAAGGCAATTGAGAAGGCAATTCCCGTACCAGGAAGAGGATAACACATCACTGAGACAGAGAAGGTAAGAGCATGAATCTGTATAAGCAAACCTATTAAGTAGCTTTTGCCTGTTTCCCCCATACATTTCCTAGTCACCTTCCCACAATTTATTACCCCTGAAAGCCCACCCCCTTTCCTTTATCTAGTCACTTCTCCACAATTTATTACCCTTTGTTAAAATGGTATATAAGCACTCAAGTCAAATAACGTTTTGGGATTTCAATTCTTTTCTGTGAAGCTCCCATGAATGTAAAAACATTAACAGTTTAATTCACAGGTCCTAGCTATAGAACAGAAGAGGATAGGGTAAAATCTTTCTCCCCTAAATTACTATCTGTTTTACTGTCTGTCCAGTTGATAAATATATTTTGACTGACAGACTGCCAGGAGAGTCTACATGTACCAGAGCCTGTGACAGGTAAGAGCTTTCAGCTCAGAGGCTTGACAGAAAATCTTAATGACTACTCATAAATGGAAAGTGCAAAGGGACACAGCTTCTCTTTAGAGAGCTCTAAGCTACCATCAATCTCTGTCCCAGGCCAGGGTAAAAAGCTCCTCAAGCACTGAGTGGGGAATGCAGTGGCAAAATGGGTAATGAGTCAGAAAGGAATGTCTCCTAACCCACACTCACATACCTGCATACCAGTGTGAAGAGAGCCCTGCATAAATTCCTTTACACATATTAGGGTCTCACACACACTTCTGAGGGCAATTTTTTTCATGTGAGAATCTGCCCTGTGTTCTACAGAACAGTAGGTAGGTCTTTTGGTATTTGTAAAAATAGTAGGTATTTTTTGGTAAAAAAGTAGGTAAAAGCAAAACAGTAGGTATTTGCTTTTGGATGGAGCGCCGCGGAAGTATGCTGTCGCTGTGACATCTTTTTTCTCTCATACTTTCTTGATATCATCAGCCTTGGCTTTCTTCATTAGATAATAGTGAAATTCATGCAGTGGCCCCAGAATCACTGCCTCAGAGGAAAATGGGAAGAGAGGGTAGTCAATCAAAGCCTGGCCTAGTGGCTTTGGTGTTTTTAGTTGCTGATCTTTAAATACATAAGCCTAGAACAATATTTCTCAAATTTGAANACTCAGAAAACGCTCATCAGCAGGAGAAACTCAGAAACTCAGAAACACGCATCAGCAGGAGCGCAGGTAACCTAGTGCAGTCTGCCGACTCGAGGGAGCCCTCTCAGCAAGAGAGTGACCACCACAAAGGGACCCGGGGGGTGCCTCTCACACGTGTGACTTTGACCAGCAGAGGTTGCCCGCCGTGTGACTGTGCTCCCCTCTGGTGCCGAATGTGGGCTAGAGACTGGGAAAGACAGACAACAGGAAGGTGGATGCACACGCACCAGCGGTCACGGCAGCGCTGCTCACCGTAGCCGCAGGAGGGAGCAGCCTGTGTCCCTCTCAGGATGATGGATCAACAAGATATGGCCCATCCACGGACCTCAGTCGGTCATGAAAGAGAACAAAGAACCACATCGGCTCTCTCAGGGATGAGTCTCAGTAACACGGTGCTGAGTGAATGCAGCCAGATACGGGCTACCATGTATCGTAGGATCCCGTTCCGTTTACACAGAACGTCCATTGAGACAGACAGCGGGTTGGTGGTCACCAGGAGCTGGGGGAAGAGAACAGGGGGTGAAGGTTTGATGGATACAGGGTCTCCTTTCGGGGAAATAGAAATGCTTTAGAACTAGACGGAGGTGATGGTTACACAGTGTTGTGAAGGTACTAAATGCTCCCAAATTGTTTGCTTTAAAATGGCTAATTTGAGATCGTGGTAATTTCACTTTAATCTAAAAAATTAAAATAAAGCCTGATCAAAGCTTTGGAAGAGTCTAACCCTGGGTGTGCAGTGTGTTGGGCACACACAGGCAGCAGAGCTCAAAAACCCCAATGACCGACAAACCCCGGGGGAGTGCACCAGGGAATGAAGCACCACTGGATGAGGGAATTGACTCACCTGGCAGCCCATCACCTGTCCCCGCGAGCGCTGCCCATCACCTGCCCTCGCGAGCGCTCAGCGCCCGGGGGGATGCCTGGCAGCCCATCTCCTGTCCCCGCGAGCGCTCAGCGCCCAGGGGGATGCCTGGCAGCCCATCACCTGCCTTCGCGAGCGCTCAGCGCCCAGGGGGATGCCTGGCAGCCCATCACCTGCCCTCGTGGGTGCTCAGCGCCCAGGGGGATGCCTGGCAACCCATCACCTGTNACAACTGAAGTGACTTAGCAGCAGCAGGGGCAGTAAATTGTGGAAAGGTGAGTAGGAAATGTATGCTAGATAAGGGTTGTTCAGTAGAATTTGTTATGCAGACTCAAATTGTTCTCTAAGAGTCTTGTCCTCTTCCTGGTATAGGAGAGGAGGATATCTTTACAAATAGAAGCTTATGTCCTTTTTACCATAGGAAATGAAACCTATGCCCTGCTTTTAGGCAGAAAGGGGGAGTTATTTTTGTGTCTGCTGCTTCTCAATTGCCTTCAGCTCAAAATAATCTTTATGTCAAAATGACATAATTTAGGGTAACATGTTCTAGGGTAGCTTCCCCTTCATTGCTGATTATACCTATGCCTGCAAGGCAATTGATTTCATCTTTCCTTTGCAAATAGTAGAGAACAACAGGACACAGGAACCAATGAGAAATTACCAGGGCTTTGTAACACAGGAGTGGGTCCATATCACACTGCTCCTTTCTCCATCTTCTTTTCTCTGTCAGTCTCTTTTCAGAATGTAAGATACTAGACTTTGACTCTTCATCCCATTTCAACATGTAGCTTTGGGGCAATAGGGGCAGCTGTGGTCTACAAGTAACTCTTGATCAAGGACCATCTTTTTCATGCCCTTCCTGGAACGCTTCCTCCTTGGCTCCCATCTCTCCTTTGGGCCCCCCCAGGCCTCTTGAGTCTTCTACTCAAATGAGGGAAGTTGGCCTTATCTACCACAGCCTCTGGATTCTCTAGGCTATGCTAGGATTCACTTCCTTATTTCAGTAATACAAGTATTTTAAAGCCCTGCAAAACATTTTGATACCTTCTCACTGAAGGGGATCAGAATATGATACCCAAATTATGCCACTTGGCATGTGCTAAGTGGCTTCAGTTGTGTCTGACTCTTTGCAACCCCATGGACTATAGTCCGCCAGGTTCCTCTGTCCATGGGATTCTCCAGGCAAGAATACTGCAGTGGGTTGCCATTACCTTCTCCAGAGGATCTTCCTGACCCAGGGATCGAACCCACGTCTCCTGCATCTCCTGTATTGGCAGGTGGATTCTTTACCACTAGCACTAGCTGGGAAGACATAAGGATTATTTTGAACTGAAGGCAATTGAGAAGGCAATTCCCGTACCAGGAAGAGGATAACACATCACTGAGACAGAGAAGGTAAGAGCATGAATCTGTATAAGCAAACCTATTAAGTAGCTTTTGCCTGTTTCCCCCATACATTTCCTAGTCACCTTCCCACAATTTATTACCCCTGAAAGCCCACCCCCTTTCCTTTATCTAGTCACTTCTCCACAATTTATTACCCTTTGTTAAAATGGTATATAAGCACTCAAGTCAAATAACGTTTTGGGATTTCAATTCTTTTCTGTGAAGCTCCCATGAATGTAAAAACATTAACAGTTTAATTCACAGGTCCTAGCTATAGAACAGAAGAGGATAGGGTAAAATCTTTCTCCCCTAAATTACTATCTGTTTTACTGTCTGTCCAGTTGATAAATATATTTTGACTGACAGACTGCCAGGAGAGTCTACATGTACCAGAGCCTGTGACAGGTAAGAGCTTTCAGCTCAGAGGCTTGACAGAAAATCTTAATGACTACTCATAAATGGAAAGTGCAAAGGGACACAGCTTCTCTTTAGAGAGCTCTAAGCTACCATCAATCTCTGTCCCAGGCCAGGGTAAAAAGTGCCTCAAGCACTGAGTGGGGAATGCAGTGGCAAAATGGGTAATGAGTCAGAAAGGAATGTCTCCTAACCCACACTCACATACCTGCATACCAGTGTGAAGAGAGCCCTGCATAAATTCCTTTACACATATTAGGGTCTCACACACACTTCTGAGGGCAATTTTTTTCATGTGAGAATCTGCCCTGTGTTCTACAGAACAGTAGGTAGGTCTTTTGGTATTTGTAAAAATAGTAGGTATTTTTTGGTAAAAAAGTAGGTAAAAGCAAAACAGTAGGTATTTGCTTTTGGATGGAGCGCCGCGGAAGTATGCTGTCGCTGTGACATCTTTTTTCTCTCATACTTTCTTGATATCATCAGCCTTGGCTTTCTTCATTAGATAATAGTGAAATTCATGCAGTGGCCCCAGAATCACTGCCTCAGAGGAAAATGGGAAGAGAGGGTAGTCAATCAAAGCCTGGCCTAGTGGCTTTGGTGTTTTTAGTTGCTGATCTTTAAATACATAAGCCTAGAACAATATTTCTCAAATTTGAAAACAGATGCTTTTTAGAGTCAATTTTTCATGCAACAATATAAAAATAAGACAATAAATCCAGGAATGAGAATAATTCTCCAATATGGCTTTGGTTTGAATCTTCACTTAGAGACAGGTTTAGGGAAAAGAGCTCCATCTAAAGAACCCATATTTCCATCTATTACTTTAGATATCAGGTCACAGTTAGTACTTTCAGAAAGCTTGACAGACCTCTTTAATGCAATGAGGAGTAGGGGAGTGGGGCAGGGAGGAAAACATACTTTCTAAGCGGTAAAATTGAAGATATCCCATGATTCAATGGGTCACTCTGGAGACTCTCAGCAAAATAAGCTCAGAATGACCACCAGTATTAAGGCATCTGTTGGTCAAAAAGGCTGCAGAGCAAGTGGGTTCTCTGTCCCAAGTTCCCATTTCTTCATGGTTTCTCTTTAGTGTGAGAAGTGCGACAGAGAGCAAGATGACATGGGAAAGGCAGCATCTTCATCATCATTCTAACCTTGCAAAGGAACAAACAAACCAGGATTCTATACATCTTTATGTGACAAAGAAATAAAGGAAGGTAGAAAATTGTGGAAGATGGAAATCAACTTTGGCCAAAGGTTCTCAAGCCTACCTCACTCTTTGGTTTAAAAAAGGTATGTATAAGGTTTTTTTTTGGTGGGGGGTGGGGAGAGTGGAGCACAAAAGCAGGACAGGGGGTAAGAAGTAAGCAGATAGAGGGGACACTTCTTTTAAGGTAATATGTAGAAAGAAAAATTTCATGCCTTTTAGAGAAAATTCATACTTCAATGGAAAACTCTTTACTTTCTACAGCTCTTGCTTCCCGTGCATGCTAAGTTGCTTCAGTCATGTCTGACTCTTTGAGACCCTATGGACTCTGGCCTGCCAGGCTCCTCTGTCCAAGAGATTCTCCAGGCAAGAATACTGGAGTGGGTTGCCATCCTCCAGGGGATCTTCCCGGCCCAGGGATCTAACTCATGTCTCTTATGGCTCCTGCACTGGTAGGTGGGTTCTTTAACACTAGCGCCACCTGAGAAGCTCCCTAGCTTCCTACAGGAGCTATTTTATAACCCTGTAAGTTGTAGGGAATGGATCAGTCAGTTTAGTTGCTCAGTTATGTCCGACTCTTTGTGACCCCATGGACTGCAGCATGCCAAGCTTCCCTGTCCATCACCAACTCCCGGAGCTTGCTCAAACTCATGTCCATTGAGTCAGTGATGCCATCGAACCATCTCATCCTCTGTAGTCTCCTTCTCCCACCTTCAATCTTTCCCAGTATCAGGGTCTTTTCCAGTGAGTCAGTTCTTCCCATCAGGTGGCCAAAATATTGGAGTTTTAGCTTCAGCATCAGTCCTTCCAATGAATATTCAGGACTGATTTCCTTTACGATGGACTTGCTGGATCTCCTTGGAGTCCAAGGGACTCTCATGAGTCTTCTCCAACACAACAGTTAAAAAGTATCAATTCTTCGATGCTCAGCTTTCTTTATAGTCCAACTCTCACATCCATACATGACTACTGGAAAACCATAGATGTAATTTCTGTCCTGTCCAGTTCAACTGGCTTCCTTGGGTTGGGTGGGGGTGGAGTGGGCAGTTACCTCCATTTGTAATTCATTTCAACATTCTTTACTCTCTATAAATTTGAGCTGCTTTTTTAAATCAGTTATAACACATGCCTGATTCCCTCAGTTATTACAAGTAAAATCTTTAACACATTTATTTTTATGTCTATATGAGGGGGTCATGATTTTACCTTTCTTGTTACAAATTTTCTTGTAACACCTTTGTAAGACTTCTTCCTTGGGGAGCAGCAGAAGGAAACATGCTGGAGGCCTTCAGGCTGCAGGAAGCTAGTACTGGGTCATCTGATCTACAGATAAGGGGAGCAAACTAGCTCTTCTCAGGGGACAGACTCTTTCTCCTCTCAAATCTTGCAGGCTAATACTACCATCCAGTATTCTTGTCTGGGAAATCCCATGGACAGGGGAGCCTGGTGGGCTACAGTCCATGGGGTCGCAAAGAGTTGGACAGGACTGAGTACACATGCACTCACAAGACCACCATCCACAACATGCATTTGGTCACCTTTTGGGAGAAGGCATTCTTCCCATTTTCGAAGGCATTACTTCCGGCTTGTCTTTCCACTTGCAGGTTTCCCACACTCTCCATTTGCAGATCTCTGCGTGGGAGAGCTGCAGTTTCACCCAGTGGGCAGGGTTGGGTTTCTGTTCCTTGGCCTGCAACCCCCTGCGCTCTGCCAACACACAATGATCAGTAGCATTCCTTAAATTCCTGACATAGCAGAGAAGCCAGGCTTGGTCCTGCGAACGCCCTTGAACTGTGGTTCTGAACCTAATGGGGTATTTATCTTTTATTCACAGCCAGAGGTTAGGACCTATTTATGTAAATCCTCCACCAAGGGTCAATTCATCTTGACCCCCCTGGTTTTCATTTCTCTAATTGTCACAGGTATTTTTTAGACCCCTTGGAAACTCTTCATTCAGTGAAATGCTGCAGGGTCAGTAAGAATTCAGTTACAAAGGGAAGGGGTGGAGGGCTGGAAGAGTTGAGGAGGCTTCCTCTGAAGTGTTCTAAGAAGATTTCAGAGGCCACCCAGTTGACAAAGTAAAAACAGCAATGACCTTATGCACCCTGTTTTATTCACAGAAAGTATGCTTTCTTGAAATGGTATCTTCACCTAAGAAGTTGCTTAAAGCACACATTGTCCAATTTCAGTTTCCTAGAGCATGTATTGTCCAGTCTCTGTGGTGGTAAGGGGTTAGGAAGCGAGCTATTAGAATGGAGGGCCTCTGGGCGGGCACTGGCTCTGCAGACAATTGTTCCCAATTAATGGACCCCAGCACCCTCCCAGCTTTGCATTTTAAAAGGGGGCCCCAGAATAGTGAGAAAATACTTGATTCTTAAGAACTGACCCAGGTTACAGGGATTTCAGGCCACATGGGAAGCCTGCAGGGGAGATATTTAGAGGTCAGCAGGTCTTTAGGGGGCCCTCAAAGCATTCTTGATTGAGAGCCTTGTGCTCCAGCTTCTAACTCCCAGGAATGAAGATTTGAAGGAAGGAATCACATAGAAAACAGCCCAACTGTTTTAACATCCCTGGAGGAGAATCTCTTTTCACTAACTGGATCTTCATCTTCTATACCTTAAGCCTGTTGAATTTTTTTTTTTTTCATTTTCAATCAAGAGGTGGTGGAGAGAATCTAGTCTTAAAAAAAAAACCCACTTTTTTCAATATTTTCTGTCAACATTTTATTATGAAAAAAGTCAAAGGTAAAAGAAAGTTGAACAAATAGTACTATGATCATCCCATATACTCACACTATTTAAATTCAAAAGATGATAACCTTTTGGTATATTTGCTTTATCTATATGCACAGTATATATAAATATTTGTTTTATGTTTGTATACACTTTGTTTGCTGATCTATTTAAAAGTAAATTGGAGACCTAAATGTAAGTCTGGATACTATTACATTCTTAGAGAAAAACCTAGGCAGAACACTCTTTGACATAAATCATAGCGTCACTCCAAATCTTTGTTGTGACGAGACAGAACCGAGGACTATACACTCGCCTGACAATAGCAATATTTTGGGGGATTCATCTCTAGAATAATGAAAATAAAACCAAAAATAAACAAATGGGACCTAACTAAACTTAAAGACTTTTGCATAGCAAAGGAAACCATCAACAAAATGAAAAGACAACTCACAGAATGGGAGAAAATATTTGCGAATGATGTGACTGATGAGGGATTAATCTCTAATATATGTAAACAGTTCATGCAACTCATTATCAAAAAACAGACAACCCATTTCAAAAATGGATGGGAGACCTAAAAAGACATTTCTCCAAGGAAGATATACAGATGACCAAAATGCACAGGGAAAGATGCTCACCATTGCTAAATTAGAGAAATGCAAATCACAACTACAGTGAGTATCTCCTCACACTAGTGAGAGTGACTATCATCAGAAAGTATACAAACAACAAATGTTGGAGAGGATATGGAGAAAAGGGAACCTTCCTACGCTGTTGGTGGGAATGTAAATTGGTACAGCCACTATGGGGAACAGTATGGAGATTCCTTAAAAAAACTGATAATAAAGCTACCATATGACCCCTGCGATCCCATTCCTGGGCATAGATCTGGATAAAAGCATGATCCAATAGGATACATGCACCCTAATTTTCATTGCAGCACTATATTTACAATGTTTTCAATAGCCAAGACAGGGAAGCAACCTACATGCCCACCAACAAAGGAATGGATAAAAAAGATGTGGTATATAGATACAATGGAATATTACTCAGCCATTAAAAATAATAAAATAATGCCATTTGCAACCACACAGATGAACCTAGAGATTATCATACTAAGTCAGAGAAAGACTACCATATCATATCACTTATATGGAATCTATTGAAAAAAAAAAGATACAAATGAATTTATTTGCAAAACAGAAACAGACTTACAGGCTTCAAAAACAAATTTATGTTACCAAAGGGGAAAGGTGGAAAGAGAAATAAATTAGGAGTTGAAATTAATATATACACACTACTATATACACTACAAAAGGCCGCTTCTTGGCCTTTTGGCTAAGATCAAGTGTATTATGGGCTTCCCTGGTGGCTCAGAGATTAACGCATCTGCCTCTAATACGAGAGACCTGGGTTCGATCCCTGGGTTGGGAAGATCCCCTGGAGAAGGAAATGGCAACCCACTCCAGTANGGGAATGTAAATTGGTACAGCCACTATGGGGAACAGTATGGAGATTCCTTAAAAAAACTGATAATAAAGCTACCATATGACCCCTGCGATCCCATTCCTGGGCATAGATCTGGATAAAAGCATGATCCAATAGGATACATGCACCCTAATTTTCATTGCAGCACTATATTTACAATGTTTTCAATAGCCAAGACAGGGAAGCAACCTACATGCCCACCAACAAAGGAATGGATAAAAAAGATGTGGTATATAGATACAATGGAATATTACTCAGCCATTAAAAATAATAAAATAATGCCATTTGCAACCACACAGATGAACCTAGAGATTATCATACTAAGTCAGAGAAAGACTACCATATCATATCACTTATATGGAATCTATTGAAAAAAAAAAGATACAAATGAATTTATTTGCAAAACAGAAACAGACTTACAGGCTTCAAAAACAAATTTATGTTACCAAAGGGGAAAGGTGGAAAGAGAAATAAATTAGGAGTTGAAATTAATATATACACACTACTATATACACTACAAAAGGCCGCTTCTTGGCCTTTTGGCTAAGATCAAGTGTATTATGGGCTTCCCTGGTGGCTCAGAGATTAACGCATCTGCCTCTAATACGAGAGACCTGGGTTCGATCCCTGGGTTGGGAAGATCCCCTGGAGAAGGAAATGGCAACCCACTCCAGTATTCTTGCCTGGAGAATCCCATGGATGGAGGAGCCTGGTGGCTACAGCCCACGGGGTCGCAAAAAGTAAGACACAACTGAGTGACTTAACTAACTAATACATAAAACAGATAATCAACAAGGATCTACTGTGAAACACAGGAAACTCTACTCAGTATTCTGTAATAATCTATATGGGAAAATAATCCAAAAAAGGATGGATGAATGCATATACATAACCGAATCACTTCTCTGTACACTGAAACTAACACAATATTGTAAATCAACTACAGTTCAATATAATATAACAATTAAATTTAAAAATTTCCTAAAAGATAGCATTATAAAAATTAAAAATAAAAGTGAATTGAAGGGAGCTTCCCTGGTGAGTCAGTGGTAAAGAATCCACCTGCCAATGGAGGAGACACAGGTTCAATACCTGATCTGGAAAGATCCCACATGCCTCAGAGTAACTAAGCTCATATGCCACAACAATTGAGCCTGAGCTCTAGAGCCTGGGAGCCACAACTACTGAACCCACAAGCCTCAGCTTCTGAAGCCTGCATGCCTAGAGCGTGTGCGCCACAACAAGAGAAGCCACCACAATGAGAAGCTCACACCCAACTAGAGAGGAGCCCCCCACTTGCCACAACCAGAGAAGGCCTATGCAGCAACAACAACCCAGCACAGCCACAATAAATCAATCAATAAAATTGTTTTTAAGTGTATTGGAGATATCATGACACTTTACCCCAAACACCAACCTGCATAGCTTAATATAAGTTTATTCTCATATATAACTATCATATCATGAACACCTCTAAGGAAATTACCAGTAATTCCATAATATCATCTAACTCTTAGAAAAAAAGAAAGAAAGAAAGTGAAGTCACTCAGTCGTGTCTGACTCTTTGCAACCCCATGGACTGTAGCCTGTTAGGCTCCTCCATCCATGGGATTTTCCAGGCAAGAATACTAGAGTGGATTGCCATTTCCTTCTCCAGGGGATCTTCCCAACCCAGGGATCAAACCTGGGTCTCCCACATTGCAGGCAGACTCTTCACTGTCTGAGCCACCAGGGAATCCCTTAGAAACTTTTAGAATATCCAGCCCATATTCAAATCACCCTGATTTCCACCCTAATGTCTTATAACAAATTCTTTTTTAAACCATGATGGTTTCTTTAGTCTTTTTGGAATAGCCCCAATACTTCTTTTTTTAGATGACATTATCTTTTTTAAGTGACTTTATAGGAAGTCTCAAGCTCTAGACTTGTCCGATTATTTCCCTGTAGTAATATTTAACTTGTTCTTCTCTCTCCTAGATTTCCTGTTTTTATGGGTTGAATTGTGTCTGTTCCCTGAAATCATATGTTGAAGCTAAAGGGGTGCAGAATGTGTCACTTTAAAATCTGCCTCTTTGCATAAGGATTATTTTGCCTGATTATATTTAAGAAACAGCAGTCATAGCAAAAGCTCTGAAAAACTGAGTAGAAGTTACTCTTAGTAAGGAACATTTACGTTTATAAGGGAGATCTCCATTTGCAAGGGTGTCTCCCTTACAGGGAGGGAGGATGACTAAGGAAGAGAGGATGAATAAATCTCTACAAATTCTTATCAATGGAGATGAAAGTGAAAAGTGTTAGTCTCTCAGTTGTGTCTGACTCTTATGACCCCATGGCTCCTCTGTCCAAGGAATTCTCCAGGCAAGAATACTGGAGTGGGTAGCCATTCCCTTCTCCAGGGGATCTTCCTGACCCAGGGATCAAATCCAGGTCTCCTGCATTACAGGCAGATTCTTTACCATCTGAACCACCAGGGAAGCCAATGGAGATGGCACAGACTTAAATCTTTTTAACAACCACACCATTTTTTTTAAAACTTCGTTCTCCTTGTGCTTTTCCTGGTAGCCTGCCATAACTGGGTCCCCAGTTCTCCCATCTGTCTTTTGTCTTTAGCTGGAAATGGTATTTAAGGTGGTGACTCGAGCCACTTGAGGGGACTACTCCGTTTTCCTGAGTGTCTCCCATATATATAGGCAGTATGCATGTGTGTACATGCTATGTAGTTTGGTCATGTCTGACTCTTTGAGACCCTATGAACTATAGCCCACCAGCTCTTCTAACCATGGGATTGTCCAGGCAAGAATACTGGAGTGGGTTTCCATGGGCTCCTCCAGGGGATCTTCCTGACCTAGGGATTGAACCCACATCTCTTATGTTTCTTGCATTGGCAGGTGGGTTCTTTACCACTAGCGCCACTTGGGAAACCCATATAAGCAGTATACATGTTCTTGAACTTCTGCTTGTTTTTCTTCTGTTAATCTGTCTTTTTGTTACACAGAGGTCTCAACCAAGAACCTAGAAAGGTAGAGGGAAAATTATTTTTCCTCCTCTACAAAGTCCAACCCACAGTACTTTAGAATATAACATTATTTGGAAATAGGGTCAGTGTGGACATAATAAGTTAAGATGAGGTCATAATGGAGTAGCATGGGTCCCTAATCCAAAATGACTGGTGTCCTTATAAAAGCAAAAATGCAGAGACAGACATGCGCACAGGGAAAGCACCAAGTGAATATGAAGGTATGGATCAAGGTGATGCTTTTACATGTCAAGGAAGATGACAGACTGACAACAAACCATCTGAAGCTAGGACAGAGGCATGAAACAGATCCTCACAGCCCTCAGAAGGAACCAACCTTGCCCACACCTTAATTTCATACTTTAGCCTCCAGAACTGTCAGATAATACATTTCTGTTATTTGAGGCACTCAGTTTGTTGTACTTTGTGATGGCAACCTGGCAAACTAATATACCTATAAACCGGATGTTTGCTCTAGAGACTTGATCAGATTCAGGTTGAAAATTTTGGCAAGAATACCACCTAGGTGACACTGTGCCCTTCATCTGTTGTTCAGTTGCTCAGTCATGTACAATTCTTTGAGATCCCATGGACTACAGCATGCCAGGCTTCCCTTTCCTTCACTAACTCCTGGAATTTGCTCAAACTCATGTCTATTGAGTTGGTGATGCCATTCAACCATCTAATCCTCTGTCAACTCCTTCTCCCTTTGTCCTCAATCTATCCCAGCATCAGGGTCTTTTCCAATGAGTTGGCTCTTTGCATCAGGTAGCCAAAGTATTGGAGCTTCAGTATCAGTCCTTCCAATGTATATCTGGGATTGATTTCCTTTAGGATTGACTGGTTTGTACTCCTTATAGTCCAAGGGTCTCTCGAGTCTTCTCTAGCACCACAGTTCAAAAGCATCAATTCTTTGGTTCTCAGCCTTCATTATGGTCCAACTCTCACATCCATACATGACTAGTGGAGAAACCATAGCTTTAACTATACAGATCTTTGTCAGCAAAGTGATGTCTCTGTCCTACATACTGCATCACATCATGTTATAGCATGTAACCTCAGTCTACTCAGATTGTAGAAAAAGCAAGAGAATTGCAGAAAAACACCTACTTCTGCTTCATTGACTACACTAAAGTCTTTGACTGTGTGGATCACAACAAATTGTGGGAAATTCTTAGAGATGGGAATGCCAGACCATCTTACCTGCCTCCTGAGAAACCTGTATGCAGGTCAAGGAGCAACAGTTAGAACAAGACATGGAACAATGGACTGGTTCAAAATTGGGAAAGAAGTACATCAAGGCTATATATTGTCATCCTGCTTATATGCAGAATATATCATGTGACTTGCCAGGCTGGATGAAGCCCAAGCTGGAATCAAGATTGCTGGGAGAAACATCAATAAGCTCAGATATGCAGGTGACACTCCCTAATGGCAGAAAGCAAAGAGGAACTAAAGAGTTTGATGAATGTGAAAGAAGAGAGTGAAAAAGTTGGCTTAAAACTCAACATTCAAAAAACTAAGATCATGGTATCCGGTCCCATCATTTCATGGCAAATAGATGGGGAAAAAATAGAAAACAGTGACAGACTGTATTTTCCTGGGCTCCAAAATCACTGTGGATGGTGACTGCAGTCATGGAATTAAAAGACACTTGCACATTAGAAGGAAGGCTATGAAAAACCTGGACAACAATTTAAAAAGCAGAGACAGTGCTTCCTTTTATTAGGGAATGGTAGAGAAGGAAATGGCAACCCACTCCAGTATTCTGGCCTGGAGAATTCCATGTACAGAGAAGGCTGGTGGGCTATAGTCCTTGGGGTTGCAAAGAATCAGACATGACAGAGCGGCTAACATTTTCACTTTCATTTAGAAGCCAAGATCTGGCTTCAACACAAGCTTATTGCTATTGAGATGATGTCGCTTCTACCTAGAACAGGCTATGAACAGGGCTATGGAATAGAAGGGTCAGCTTCATGGGCAAGCTACCAGTACAGTCATAGAAGCGCTCATGCCTAGGAGGACTGTGTGCTTGGAATTTAATTCTGTCATCACTGTCTTGAAATTAGTTGGCAATTTTATCTTTATAATATTTGTATTTGGTCAGTGGGGTCCAAATCATAATGGAGCCTGCACCAGGGGCTTGGAGACTTACTTCATGCTTGGATCCCCAGGACAGGTTTCCAGGGGTCTCACTCCTGCCTCCTAGTGCCATTGGTCCTACCCAGCCTCCTAGTCTCCAACCCCTCCCAGCAACTACCACTGCCCTCTGTCCTCAATGAGAGCCTGGGTGTGAGTGCAGGGAAGATCAGGGGTAAGTGCATTTGCCCCACAATATGTTGGGACAAGGCACGGTGGTGGTGTCTCCATCCCAGGTTGGCAGTACCACATCACATTCAGCAAGTGAGCAGGTGAGGATAGGCTCTCCCCTACCACCAATCCAGTCCCTAGCATACCCCAGAACTAAGGTTCCACTACACTTGGAAGGCTCTCATTAGCTGCTGGGTTGGAGTTGCAGGCCCATGGGAAGGAGAAATGTCTGGATTGACTTCTCTGCCTCCGGCTCAGTCAGTGTAGTCCAGCGTGATGTTTTTACATCCCATTTGTCATACCCCATTTTCACAAGACAAGGCCCCTTGTGGCTTGGGAGCATCTGCATTTGTCTCCTAAGCATCCTGTGCAAAGGGATGCTTTCCCCCCCCCCTTCCCAATTCCTGAATCTGGTTTGTGTTAGCTTCTTCTGGCCAGCTCAAGACAGTCTCCAAGACAAATCTAAAAATACAAATTGTGATAGTTTAGCTATTCCACTTGCAGATCAACTGCTTTTACATTTGTTTTAAAACTGACATCACACAATACAAAGACAAAAGGTAAAATTCATTTTAAAACAATTTAAAATTTTAATTTTCCTTACCTAGAACAAGATTAAATAGCAAAGAAAAAACACCATGACTAGTTGAGTGAGTAATAGACTGTGGAAGAAAAGAAAAGGCGTTATGTTTTATCTTTGACAGCACTTCATTCTTGCTTTTTGAATAGGTAGCCTCACATTTTGATTTTGTACTGGGCCACACAAATTATGTACCTGGTCCTGAAATATATATATATATATACACACATACTATTTATGTGTAAGATAATATATGTATTATATATGTAATATATATTAATCATAATATCATATTGATATATATGTTATATCAATACATTAATCATGAGGTCATATTAATATTTTCCTAGTCCCTTAAGTCTATTTCTCACTTCTACTGTATAGTCATAAGGGATTTGATTTAGGTCATACCTGAATATTCTAGTATAAATATGTATATTATATATATATATATAGTCCAGTGGAGATTACAAATCTCTGTAAGTTAATTCCTCATTTGAACCAGTTGCAATATCTTATCGGTTGCCTCATTAATTAATGAGTTAATTTAAGTGTTCATTTTATATTTATATGAGAGCTATGATTTCATCTTTTAAAAAAACCATATTTTAACAATTTTGGAGTTGCTGCTCAGACACACAATCGATTCACCTTGAGAGACTCACCTAGGTTCTGTGCCCAGAGTCTCCTTCATGGACAGCTTCAGTCAGAGCATATTTCCTTCTTGGCTCTTAGAGGTGAATCCCAAATGTCAATAGAATTTTAATGTTTCCAGCTCTGTATTCTCTCAGATTTTTTCCCCTCTCAATTAATTTTGTATTTTGGTTTTGTTTCACTTAGAGCCCATAAATTATACCTTATTGCCAATAGCAATGACTGGGAACTTGGCTTAATGGTCTGACCATTTGGTGATTTCTGTAGATAAATGATGGATATCTATTTTCTGCTGGGTGAGAGATAACAGAGAATCTGGCTATTTATTTGTTTTCTCATGTGTTTGAATACAAATTAGTTAAAAAATTCATGCCCACTAAGAAAGAGAGCAGTTGTTTTTGATAAAGAAAATGTTAATAAAAAGTTTCTTTAATTTTGTGCCTGTGTCATTTAACCTGTGTGACAAGTCGTAAAACTGAAGCTGTAAGCTGTCTATAATTTAGAAAGAACTTTACCTCTCAATGTGCTTGTGTATATTTTCCTGTTTCTGGAGGGCATAAATTAATTAGATTATAAAGTTTTTTAACTGAAAGGAGCTTTGTTCTGATTGGTTTATGGAATAAATAAGTGCTGATATAAAGTCCTGAAAAATAGGATAATTAAACTTCGAACACTTTAAATATGCTAAAAATTGTTCTTTGTGCAGCTCACTCAGAAACCTTTTTAAGAATCTAAATTCACATAATTAAAGTAAATGTTTGGCAAACAAGGTCAGTTTACTAATGTGCATTAATAAAAACAACTTTGTCTTCTCTGAGATATCACTGTTAAGTCTGGTTGATCCTTGAACAACACGGGTTAGAGCTGAGTGGTCCAGTTATACACAGACTTTTTGCTAAATAATTTTTTTTCATTACAGGATCCACAGTTGACTCTGCAGATACTGAACTGTGAACAGGAAGATCTGACTGTAAAGTTATATGGGGATTTTCAGTTGCATGGAGGGTGGGTGTTTCTAACCCTCCCACTGTTCAAGTGTCAGCTGTAATTTAGCAAACACTTATTTCTAATTGGGTATATTTTCCGCAAATGATTACAGGTTTGTTGATTGAATTAGCTCACGTGACTACGCCATAATGTTTGAGGATGAAAAATGTAAATTTATGTCCAGCTCCATCTAATCATGATTCTGATAAACAATTTCAGCAGTAACTGTGTTCTGTAGAATGTCAGCTTGAAGATCATTTCCAGGATCTCTCGGTAACTTAAAATTTTAAGCTAATATTAAATAAAATTGATTATGTAATTGATGGATATCTAGGTACTTTCTAAGAGCCTAGAACACTAACACACTGATTACAAAGCATAATTTTGCATATTTGTATGTGCTGTAAGAGAAGCTATAGACATGAGTCATGTTAATGAATGTGCTTATTTTTTGCCACACAGGAATGCATGTGACTGGAAAAAATGTATCATAAACTTTGCTAATCTGCTAAAATGGTTCAGTATGACAGAACACTCAATTATTTTCTCTGTGAAATAGAAGTTAATTACTTTAGTGAAAAGTTATAATTAATATGAATGGTTACAACTGCAATAATGACAGAAATATGACTGAGAGTATGGTTTTGCTTTTCTATAAGCAGTGGTTCTTGGGATTTTTGTTTTTTAAACCACTTTGTGCCTATTGAGGGCACAAAACACTTTTATTTATGTGTTTATACTAGTTATGTTTATTAAAAAACCAAAACTGAGAAAGACTTAAGATATTNCGGCAATCTTGATTCCAGCTTGTGCTTCTTCCAGCCCAGCGTTTCTCATGATGTACTCTGCGAATAAGTTAAGTAAGCAGGGTGACAATATACAGCCTTGACGTACTCCTTGTACTATTTAGAACCAATATGTTGCTCCATGTCCAGTTCCAACTGTTGCTTCCTGACCTGCATATAGGCTTCTCAAGAGGCAGGTCAGATGGTCTGGTATTCCCATCTCTTTCAGAATTTTCCACAGTTTATTGTGATAATCCAAATTCCCCTCCTTGGGGATTGTACCATGTTGCACTCCATCAGTAACATATGACAATGTGATTTTGGTAAAATGGTAACAATGTAGTTGTAACTTGCATCCCTTTTATTATGAGTGAAAGTAAGCATCTTTTTGGAGAAGGCAATGGCACCCCACTCCAGTACTCTTGCCTGGAAAATCCCGCAGATGGAGAAGCCTGGTGGGCTGCAGTCCATGGGGTTGCGAAGAGTCAGACATGACTGAGTGACTTCCCTTTCACTTTTCACTTTCATGCATTGGAGAAGGAAATGGCAACCCACTCCAGTGTTCTTGCCTGGAGAATCCCAGGGATGGGGGAGCCTGGTGGGCTGCCATCTGTGGGGTCTCACAGAGTTGGACACAACTGAAAAGACTTAGCAGCAGCAGCAGCAAGCATCTTTTCAAATGTTCATTTACATTTCTCCATGAATCTTACCACTTACCAATTTTTTTTCTATCAGAATTTTAGACTTTGTCATCTTCATTGTTAAGTTCTCTTTATTTATTAGGGAAATTAATCTTTTGTCTGTCATATATTTTCTCCAGGTTAATCCTTTTACATTTGATTATGTGTTTTCATTTTAAGAAAGTTTATTCATCTTTTATTGAATGATTCCAAATTTTCAGTCATAGTTAAAAAGTTTTTTCTACTTTGGCCATCTAATGCGAAGAACTGAGTCACTGGAAAAGACCCCGAGAAAGATTGAAGGTGGGAAAAGAAGAGGACAACAGAGGATCAGTTGGTTGGATGGCATCACTGACTCAATAGACATGAGTTTGAGCAAGCTCTGGCAGTTGGTGATGGACAGGGAAGCCTGGTGTGCTGCAGCCCATGGGGTTGGACATGAGTCAGCAACTGAACTGACTGACTCACATGTTAAAAAGAAATAACAAGGAACTTCTGATTTGGGCCAAGATGCAGTGCACCATTCCTCCCAGGGCCTTCTCCTTACAACTAACAAACCCTGGATATAACACAACAAACAAGCACAGGAAGACTTTGAAAGGTGAAAAGAAGTCAGACTTCCTAGGGACCTCAAACATGACAACACAAGGGAGGTCCTTGGGTTTCCTTCTTAGCTCTCTTATATCCCAGACAAGGCCCTGCAGAAACCTCCAACCAAGAACTGCCAACGGGCACAAGCAAAAGAAAAAGCTTTCAGAAATCTTGATACCACTAGTTGGAGGACCAGGAAAAGGATAGTGTAACAACAGAAAACCTTTTTGGCAAAACTGGCACTACTCCAACCCACCAACAGAAAAAAAGCACCTCTCCCTGTGTGGGATGTTTCAAGCCCCACTTAGAAGCAGGTGGTGTTCCAATTCCCTTGCAGGAAGACTGACAGAGCTAAGCAGAGAGCTGAGCTTCAATCCTTGCAGAAGGAAGCAGGCAGTGCTTGGGTTCCCCCAGAGGGCAGAGTCAGAAGATCCAGCAGTGAGCTGAGCATGCACCTCACTGGGTCATAAAGGGACTTCATGAGGCCGAGAGAAATGAAGCTAGTCAGTACTCTGATGTCCCTCCATGCCAAGTGGAGACATGTGCTAAGTATCCACCCCCACCTGGCATCAAGAACACTGGACAAGACAGTGCTAGTCAGGTGTATTCAGTGCTCTACTACCCACTGTTCTGTTTCTTGTGTCAGCATGGTGCAGTAGGAAGCTGAATCTTCACAGCAACCCAGTAGCAACAAGACTGAATTAAGTATGTGAAACAGGGCTAGTAGGCACTGCTCTTCTCCCCTACTCACCCCATCAGTAGGTCCCAGTGGAGAAGTGGGTCTCCAGCACCACCCAGCATTAACAATGAGGCTGAATGAGGTGATAACAGGTGAACTACTCCAAACTTCGCTTCCTAGTATCAGTGGGGTCAGGAGACAAACCTCTATCCCCACCAGGCATCAACAAGGCAGAAGGAGGTGTTGAGAGGTGGAGTTTGTTGGTATTCCACTTTCCCCTTCCTCTCCCTTTATGTCTGAAGGGCCCAGCACAAAGCCAAGCTACTGCCCCCAACCTGTAGCAAAAGAGCAGTGAGCCATCCCTGGGCTTTGCCCCTCACTAATGTCAGTGGGGATCAATGGAAGTAAGCCTATACCCACACTAGAAGTCTGTGAGATGTCATGTGTCAGTGCCCTGTTTTCACTGGGAAGGTGTTATGGAGCTGGGAGTGGGAGGGGTGCTGAACTTCCAGCTAACATATCTGTAAGATAGCAGTGGGAGTCACTGCCTACTTTTGCTGGGGTAGAATTATCAGGGACCAGAGGGAAGCTGAACTTATACACCACTCAGCCCTCTTGTTGCAACTCAACCAGGGGACTGCTTGTTTAAAAAGAAAAAAACAATAGGATCCAATGTCTACTGATATGATATCCAAAATGTTCAGGATACAATAAAAAAGTCACTCATCATACCAAGAACCAGGAAAATCACAACATGAATGAGAGAAGACCATCAACAGACACCAAGAAGGCAATGAATCAGATGATGGAATGATATGACAAGAATTTTAAAGCAACCATCATAAAAATGCTTCAACCGGCAATTGCAAGTTCTCTTCAAACAAATGAAAAAGTCTAGAAAATCTCAGCAAAGAAATAGAAGTTATATGAGAGAACCAAATAGACATTATAGAACTGAAAAATACAATGATAAAAAGAATGGAGATGACAGAAGAAAACAATCTGTGAATTTGAGGACACATCAATAGAATTTTCCCAATCTGAAAAACAAGTGAAAAAAAAATGAACAGTCTCAGGAACTAATAGAGTAACAAAAGATCTAACATCTGTACCATGGGATAGCAGAAAAGAGAGAGAGGATGGAACTGAAAATGTTTTTGAGGAAGTAATGGCTGGAAATTTCCCAAATGTGGTGAATTCAAGAAGAATCAAGAAACTGAGTGAATCTCACACAGAATAAACCTAACAAAATACATGTCAAGGCACAAAATTTCTGAAAAATTTTGAAAACTGAAAAGAAACAACAAGACATGAAAGCAGCCAGAGAGAAATAATGCATTATTTATTGTGGAATACCCATTTGAATTACAGGGTATTTCTTAAAAGAAACCATGGAGGCCAGCAGGAAATAGCACAACATTTTTCAAGTACCAAAAGAAAAGATCTGTCAGTTGTGAACTCTATATCAAGTCAAAATGTCGTTCAGGAACTAAGAGGAAGTAAAAGCATTCTTTGTCAAAGGAAACTAAGAGAATTTGTTGCTAGCAAACCTACCCTTGAAGAATGGCTAAAGGAGTTTTTCTAAATAGCAAAGATGATAACAGAAGGTTTAAAACTTCAAAAAGAAAAGAATATCAGAATGGGTAAAAACAAGAAATTAGAAATAGAAGAGCAAAATAAACCCAAGGGAGTCACAGGAAGGGAAATAATAAAGAAAGATACGAGCAGAAATCAATGAAATTAAAAACAGGAACACAAGACAGAAAATCAATGAAACAGAAAGTTCTTAAGAAATTGATAAAAACAGATAAACCTTTAGCAAGACTGACAAAGATGAAGAAAGAGAGAAGACACATATCATCAATATAAGAAATAAAACATCAGATATCATTTCAGATCCTGAAGCCATTAAAAGGACAATGGAGGAATACTATGAACTATACTCTTATAAATTTGAAAACTTAGAAGTGGACCGGTTCCTCCAAATCCACAAACTATCATACTCAACCTCAACAAAATAGGTAACCTAAATAGTCTTATAAGCACTGAAAAAAAATGAATTTGTGATTATTAACAAAAAACTCCTGAATGGTTTCACTGGAAAATTCTACTAAACATTTAAAGAAGAATTCATGTCAATTTTACACAATCTCTACCAGAAAATAGCAGCGATGAGAACACCTTCCAACTTATTTTCTAATACTAATATTAGTCAGATACCAAAACCAAAGACAGTACAGAAAAGAAAAACTATAAAACAATATCTCCCATGAACTTAAATACACACAACCCTCAATAAAATATTAGCAAATCTAATCCAGCAATATATAAAAGTTTATATACCATTACCAAGTGGGATTGTATAAAACATTATACGCCATTACCAAGTGGGGTTTATTCTAAGTATGAAAGACTGGCTCAACATTTGAATATCAGCATAGCTATAATAAAAAATAGTACAAACACCTAATGTTTGCAAAGATGTGGAGAAACTGGATCACTCATACATAGCTAGTGGGAATGGAAATTGTACAGCCTCTCTCATAAGGAGTACAGCACTTTCTTAGAAAATTAAACATGGCTTACCATACAACCCAGCAATTGTACTATTTGGCATAAATACACAAATGTTCATATAAGCTTTATTAACAATAGCCTAAAATTGAAAATAACCCAAATGTCCTTTAGTAGGGGACTGGTTAGACACAGACACACTGGTACATCCATACCAAGGGAATACCTCTTAGCAAGAAAAGGAACAAACTATTGATACAGCAACAGTTTGGATGGATCTTAAGGGAATTAGGGCTTCCCTGATGGCTCAGACAGTAGAGTATCCGCCTGCAAGGCAGGAGACCTGGGTTCAATCCCTGGGTGGAGAAGATCCCCTGGAGAAGGGCATAGCAACCCACTCCAGTAATCTTGCCTGGAGAATCCCATGGACAGAGGAGCCTGGCAGGCTATAGTCCATTAGGTCACCAAGAGTCGGACACGACTGAGAAACTAACACTTTCACTTTCAAGAGAATTAGGCTGAAAGAGGGGGAAAGAAAAAGCCAATCCCCAAATCTCATATACCACATGACTCTATCCATGTAACATTTTTAAAATTACAAAATTATAGAAACGGAGATGTAGTTGCCATAGGACAGGGATAAGAGAGGAGAGTGTGACTATAAAAGACAACATAAGGGATCCCTGCTGTGATGTAACCATTCTGTATCTTGATTGTATTAATGTCAATATACTGGTTGTAATATTCTACTAGAGGTGTGTCAGTCTTCTCAGGCCTCCATAACAAAATATCATGGACTGGGTGGCTTAAACACCAGACATTTATTTTGCACAGTTCTGAAGGCTACAAAGCCCCAAATTAAAGTCCTGACAGATTCAGCTTCTTGTAAGGGCCCTCTTCCTGGCTTGTAAATAAATGGCCACCTTCTTGCTGTATCTTCAGATGGCACAAGAGAGAGAACTCTGGTGTCTCTTTCTCTTCTAAGAATA
The DNA here is from genome assembly GCA_006410875.1 of Neotragus pygmaeus. Taxonomy (NCBI): domain Eukaryota; kingdom Metazoa; phylum Chordata; class Mammalia; order Artiodactyla; family Bovidae; genus Neotragus; species Neotragus pygmaeus. The sequence goes on along the minus strand of SJYV01003875.1, from coordinate 29,877 downwards.
TGAACACCATCATGAGGGCCTTACTCTCATAACATCACCTGAACCTAATTAACTCAAAGGCCCTACTTCCAAATACTATCATATTAGGGTTTAGGGCTTCAACATATGAATTCTGGGTGAGACTCATTCAGTCCATAACAAGATTTTTAATTTAGTGTGATAAAACCTCTATAATCATTAAACAATAACTCCCCATTTCCTCTCTCAGCCCCTGGCAACCTTTATTCTATTTTCTGTCTTTATGAATCTGCCTGCTTGTACTATAGTTTTGCAAGATGTTATCATTTGAGGAAACTGGGTAAAGGGTACACAGGATCTCTCTGTATATGAATCCACAATTATCTAAAAAATCTTAAAAAGAAACTCATCCATGTTTGTTTATTATTCGTATGAGTTTTTAAATTATTATTAAACTCTCTGATATATTTTCTAATTAACTTCAATCCCTTGAATTGGTGCTGTATCACACAACTGTGTGACAACCACTTCTTTCCTCTAATTAAACCTTTCTACATTGGATCAAATAATTTTGATCTTTTCAACTTCTCATTACCGCTTTCTATCTCTCAACCTTTTTAGTCGCTGTTCCAGAAGACAACATACCTTCCAAGGAAAGAGAGACATTGGAACAGCCACAAAGTGAACACATAATAATAAACAACTACAATGACAACAGCAGGAAAATCTACAGTGATTTATTGACTGCTAAGAATTCTAGATAATTCCAGCTGTCAATTGGTATCTACAGGGGATTGGCTCCAGGACACTCCATGGATACCAAAATACATAGAGTCTCAAACTCCTCTAGATTACCTATTGTACCTAATAAAATATAAATGCTATGTAATTAGTTGTTGGCACACAACAAATTGAAGTTTTGCTTTTTGGAACACTTTGGATTTTTTCCCAAATATTTATGATTCAGAATTGGTTGAATCTGTAGATGTGGAACCTGTGGGTATAGAAAGACAACTGTATATCATTTAATCTTTACATCAACATTGAGGAAAAGTATTATTAATGTGACTTTATTTATGAGGAAATTTAATCTTGGAGAGGTGAACTAAGCCAAAATCACATCCTTATTAAAATGATGGCGTGGCTATAAGAATGCAGGTACATTTGGCATAGGAGCTTATGCACTTTCCTCTGTGAAGAACTGAACTGAATCCAGGAACTTTCATTTGAAAAGCAGCAGGACATTCAGGTGACCCAGGTCTTTTCTTGTCCCAGGTCCCAGAAATAGACTAGCAGACTATAGTCCTCTGTTAGTTTACTAGGGCTATCATAAAATGCCACAGACTGGGTTGACTCAACAACAGTAATTAATTTTTTCATGGTTCTGGAAGCTAGAAGTCCAAGATCAAGGTGTCAGTAGGTTCAGTGTCTCCTGAGAACTCTTTCCTTGGCTTGTAGGTGGCCAGCTTCTTCCCAGTGTTCTCACATGTTCTTTCCTCTGTGCACATACATCCCTGATGTCTCTTTTTGTGTCCAAATTTTCCTCTGACATCAGATTGGATTACGGACCACCCTAATGGCCTCATTTTAACTTAATCACTTCTGTAAAGGCCCTATCTCCAAATACAGTCACATTCTGAGCTACTGGGGGTTGGGCTTCAACATGGGGCTTCAGGGGTGGCTCAGTGGTAAGGAAACTGCCTGCAATGCAGGAGACCCGCCCTCCTCCTCCTTCCCTCCCCCACCCCCTTGATCCCTGGATCACAAAAATCTCCTGGAGAAGGAAATGACAACCCACTCCAGTATTCTTGCCTGGAGAATACCATGGACAGAGGAGCCTGGTGGGCTACAGTCCATGGGGTCACAAAGAGTCAGACACAACTGAGTGATTAATTGGGGCTGCAACATATAAATTTGCTGGGAAGGACACAAATTCAGCCCATAACAGGCCCTGGGGCTAGGAGGTGGGGGGAAGAAAAAAAAGAAAGTTTAAAATAAAGATAAATACCTCTACAAAATAACATGTTTCAAGTAGGTGCAATCCTTCTGTTCATTTACATTTCATCTAGTCTAGTGTTTCTTAAATCTTTTTTGTTTTTTACTGTATCCATGATAAAAAAGTTTTTAAAAATACATTTTGTATTATGGCTCAATATATACATATTGACTTTTATAAAATTAGACAAGATTCCCAAATTAATTCTGATTTTACAATGTGCAATGCATTCCAACATTTTCTATTCTGTTACTTTCTTTTATTCTGTTCTTTTGAATTAAAAGACTGCCAATTGTCCCTCACTGAATTGATTTTAGGAACTGCTCTTCTTTACAACCTGCTGTTTGAAAATCAATGTTCTAATTTGTGCTGTCAGCTGTGATTGTCAAAATTTTTTGTTCATTCTACCACTGCTCTCAAAGCCCAGATCCCATGTATTGGATCAATTGGATTTTTGTTTTTTTTTTTTCCAAAGCCTTGATCCATGTATTTGTTAGTTTTAGTTCATAATTCCTTCATTTCTGTCAACTGCCCAGGAAACTGCGGCACCATTTCCTCTGTAACAAATAAAAAATTGCCATCTAATGGTGGAAGGGAGACAGTGCAGGCCTACATTTAGCATCTGTCCACCCCCTTAAAAAAAAATCTCGGCTCTCCCCTAGTCCCCCTTTCTGATGCAATATTCATAAATACTTAGCAGCATTTTTAGCAGGATTCTTTAAAAATCTTCCTGAAGTGATTCTGCATTCTGTAAATTTAGCTACTCCTTTCATGGAAGATTGAAAATCTGGCTGCTAGATGCAGCTCTGTCCTCTACTAGCTGTGTGACCTTGAACATGCTAATTTATCTCTCTGAGTCTCTGTTGTCTTGATAAAGCATGTCCTCATAACTTTACTGAATTTTCTTGCATTTCGACAAAGAAAATTAAACCTGTTTCTGCCTCTTCTCTGTCTGTCTATCCTCAACTCACCAGCCAGATCCTGTTAAAACTAAGTCAGATCATGTTCCTGCCCAAAACCATCAACTGGATTCTCAGAGTAAAAATCCCAGGCTTTACAATCACCTAAAAGGTCTAACATAATGTAATCTGCTCGGCCCCCTAACACCACTGAGTAGGGACATTGGAATGTCACTGCCTGCTTCCATAGGGCCAGGAGTGGAAGATCAGCTCCCTGATTGGCCCCACTGGGACTGTGGTGAGGGGTGTGGTGTAGGAGTAGTGTGTGTATTACCAAAAAGATTTTATGTTCTAGAAGGCCACCCTTTTCCTGCTCCTTTGCCTAGGGGTAATGGGGTTTTCTTGGAGTTTTTTTTTTTTTTCTGTCTGTGCCTGTTGGCCATTCCAGATTGGAGGCATCTGCAGTCCATTGTCCACAATATAGAGGCCATAAGGAAGCTGAGGAAACTCACTACCATGTTGTTGCTAAAGTTCTGAGGTTTCTGGATCATCAACTTTCTTCTCTCCATATTTCAGAGTCTTCTTTTGCTTGTTTGTATGTTATTACCAGGGTTATTTTTTGATTTTGTTTTTTTAGTTGTAAGAGGTAGGAGGTGGTAGGAATGGGGCTACTCCATCTTGTACAGATGGAAGTGGAAGTGAATATGAGATTTGAGAGCTCCTGAAGAGGGCCCAGAGGTTAAAAGCATACAGTAATGTTCATGCTACTTTTGAGGAAACTTTTCCACATAGCACTTGAAGAACCACCTTCCCTACAAAGAACAGAGGTACTTCTACACACTTATCTTGCAGATGCAATAAAATGGAAAAACAAAACAAACAAACAAACAAAAACCTGGGAAACCAGCTAAGGTTGTAGAGGTTTATCCCTGAACAGAGATATCCCACTGAGGCAATGAGTAGGATTGCAATTCAGTTGCATTCACCTTCAAAACTCTGTGCCCTTGTATGTGCAAACTCATGAGGAAGATGTACCATTTTGTAATTCACTTGCCTAGAAGGGGCACCATCTTATATGTACAAGGGTGCTGTATAAACTTGGAGGCACTAAACATACAAGTTATGTCTTCACTAGAGGACCTTCTTTGGAGAAGGTGATGGCACCCCACTCCAGTACTCTTGCCTGGAAAACCCCATGGATGGAGGAGCCTGGTTGGGTGCAGTCCATGGGGTCGCTGAGAGTTGGACACGACTGAGCGACTTCCCTTTCACTTTTCACTTTCATGCATTGGAGAAGGAAATGACAACCCACTCCAGTGTTCTTGCCTGGAGAATCCCAGGGATGGGGGAGCCTGGTGGGCTGCTGTCTGTGGGGTAGCACAGAGTTGGACACGACTGAAGCAACTTAGCAGCAGCAGCAGCAGAGGACCTTCTTACTATAATAATGACCATTTTCCCTCTCTGTGCTTGTGAGCTCAGAGCTTGGTATGTCACTGGGTCTCTGGTGAAGAAGTGGGACCTCTCCAGGCAGCTGTCTTCTTTTGGTTTTCCCATAGATAGGAACCTTTCCACATTCCACCTTCCAAAAATCACTTAAAAGCTCTGGTTCACCAATGATATTCCTCTTTTTTTAGAGCTTTTATGGATCAATATTTTAAAAATATCTATTTGTATGTGTCACTAGGATTTTGGAAGAAAGGCAAGACAAATACAAGTGTTGGTTTCTTATCTTGTGCTTGAAATCTGACAATGATCTAACAATGACCTTTGAAAAATTTGTCTAGGATGTTTGTGTCCTGTCAACCCTAAAATAATAAAAAATGCAATGAAACAAAGTAAAATACAAATTTATGATCTAACTAAAATCTCAATAACATTGATATCAGAAGTTTATAAAAGAGGAAACAACAGAGAAAAGCCGTGGTATAACTTTACCTCATACCTCCTAGCAACTAACATGAAGAAGAGAACCAAACATATAAATGATAGTAATACAGTCTGAGAAAGTTTCCTAAGTATATTATTACTATAATCTCAGTCTCTCTATATAACTCTTGCTCCCTCCTTCTCCCTACCCTTTTTGTTCTCTGTACACACACACACACACACACACACACACACACACACACAGTATTACAGAGTTTTAGTGAAAAGCTAACTATTTTTGTTTATATAAAAAGCTTCAGTTTTTTTTTTTTTCATGTAAACTCAGATAGTAGATTAAGGCTTCCCAGGTGGCGCTAGTGGTAGAGAACCCGCCTGCCAATGCGGGAGACCCAGGAGACATGGGTTAGATCCCTGGAAGATCTCCTGGAGAAGGAAATGGCAACCCATTCCAGTATTCTTGCCTGGAGAATCCCATGGATAGAGGGGCCTGGCAGGCTACAGTCCATAGGGTTGCAAAGAGTTGGGCATGATGGAAGCGACTTAGCAGTAGCACAGATAATAGATTAGAAAATATGAAGCTTGTATTTACATAGTTGAAAATTAACCTTACCTGAACAGAGGTTAGCTTGTGTCCGTGGCTCCAGGGACATAATGTTTAAAGTCCTTAACAGTCCTACCTGAAAAGTGTCTTTGTTTCGCTGGGGAGCCTTCGACCACACCAGATAGTCTAACAATGTGATTTATGGTGGGACTTTGGGTCATGTGGTATCAGCCCTCCTCTGGAGGAGCAGGAAACTAAGATCAATCACACAGGCAATCATGTGTCTCCGTGACTGAATCACAGTAAAATCTCTGGATACAAAGGCTCAAGTGAGCTTCCCTAGTTGACAATACTCTGTGTGTATTATTACACATCATTGCTGAGAGAAGTCAGTTCTATCCTGGAAGAGGACAGTTGGAAGCTTCTCACTTGGAACTCTCCTGGACCCTGTCTTATACACCTCTTCTCTTGGCTGATTTTAATCTGTATCCTGTCTCTGTAATAAACTATAACTATGAGCTGCCTGCAATGCAGGAGACCCAGGTTTGATTCCTGGGTTGGCAAGATCCTCTGGAGAAGGAAATACCCACTCCAGTATTCTCACCTGGAGAATCCCATGGATATAGAGCCTGACAGGCTACAGTCCATGGGATTGCAAGAGTCGGACATGGCTTAGCGGCTAAACCACCACCACATGAGCTTAACAGCTTTTTTTGGAATTCTCTGAGTTCTTATAGTGAATTATTGAACTTAAGGGTGGTGTTTCCTCTGATAACAATATCAACTATTGTCAAAGACACAGAGTCACAGGAATCTCATTTATGACTGGTGGAAACTCAAAATGGTACAGCCACTTTGGAAGATAATTTGACAGCTTTTTATAAATGTAAATGCATACACTATATTTATCATATGATTCAGTAATCCTGCTCTTAAGTATTTACTGAAGGTAACTGAAAGGCTATATATTCACATCAAAAAACCTGTATTCTAATGTTTAAAGAGTAGCTTTATTCATAATCACTCCTAACTAGAAATAACCAAGATGTCTATTAAAAGACAACTGTCAAAAACAATGTTATAGCTGTACAATGGAATACTAGTAAGCAATTAAAAAAAGCATACTTGATTCATGCAACAAGGTGGATGAATCATAAATGTATTTTATAAGTGAAAAAAAAGCATATTCAAAGGCTATATATTGTATGATTCTACCTATCTGACATTATGGCTTCCCTTGTGGCTCAAACGGTAAAGAATCTGCTTGCAAAGCAGGAGACCCAGGTAAAACTATAGAGATGGAAAACAAATCAGTAGCTGCCAGAGACTGAGGAAGAGGACTAGTTAACAACAAATGGATTGCACAAGAAAATTTTTGTATGATGAGACTAACTCTTCAGTGTGGTACTAGAGTGGTAGATACATGATTCTATGCATTTGTAAAAAACAAAGAGTAGAATTAAAATCAACCAAGATACCAGGGCATCCTAGGATGTAATGAAACATGTGACAAATAAATTTCAGTATATTATAAATGCATGACATAACCTCAATGAAGCTTGTGAGGGGAAAAAAGCCAATTTCATTAACTTCAAAAAAATAAACCACTTTTGAATAATTTCAGATCTACAGAAAAGTTAACAAAGATAGTACAGAGCCCCTATATACTCCTCACTCAATTCTCTCCATTGTTAGTATCTCTCATTTCCAAGTACAATTGTCACCTAAGAAATCAACAGTACTATTGTACAGTACATTACCATTAACCAAACTGCAGACTTTATTTGAATGTCACCAGTTTTTCTATTAATATTGTCTTTTCTACTTCAGGACTCAATCCAAGATACTACATTAAGCTTAGTTATGTCTCCCCAGTCTCTTCTAGTCTTTGACAGTTTCTCAGTCTTTCCTGACCTTCATTATCTTGAGGGATACTGGCTTTATATCCAGTAGAATGCCCCTCAAATATCTTTCTTATCACATCATATCATATGGTATATATTATCAACTTCACATCAGCCTTCCCTAGTAGCTCAGATGGTAAAGCATCCACCTGCAATGCAGGAGACCTGGCTTCAATCCCTGGGTTGGGAAGATTTCCTGGAGAAGGAAATGGCAACCTACTCAAGTATTCTTGCCCAGAGAATCCCATGGACAGAGGAGCCTGGTGGGTCACAGTCCATGGGGTCGCAAAGAATCAGACACAACTGAGCAACAAAACACATAACCTTCACATCACTTGGTGAATGTAGTGTTCGCCATGCCTCTCCATTGTAAAGCTATTATTTTTCCTTTTCCCTACACAACTTTGGATATGAGTCACAGTCTAGCCCACTGACAAGATTAGGTTCCATCTCCTGGAAGAGTGAGTATCAACCTGTATTCTTTGGAATTCTCTTGTAAGCAAGACTTGTCTCTTCTTCCCCATTTATCTATTTATTTAAGCATTTCTGATTAACTTGGGAAAACAGTGTTTTTACTGGATAATATAAGGCTAAACACAAAAAGAACTGTATATATACATTGCAATCTAGTTGATAAATTTGTTTCTCACAGCAAAAATTCTAAAACTACTTTACATTAATGTGTGTGTATGTGCATATTTAATCATGTCCACCTCTTTGAGACCCCATGGACTTTAGCCCACCAGGCTCTCTGTCCATGGGATTCTCCAGGCAAGAATACTAGAATGGGTAGCCATTCCCTTCTCCAGGGGATCTTACTGACCCAAGGATTGAACCTGTCTCCTGCATTGCAGGCAGATTCTTTACCATCTGAGCCACCAGGAAAGCCCACTTTTCATTATTATTGTTGAAAAAATAAGTAAACAAATTGTGGTAACGACTTAGATTTCTCCCTATCAGGGAAAGAACTTTAAAAATAAGTAATGGGGTTCAGTTCAGTTCAGTCACTCAGTCATGTCCTATTCTTTGTGACTCATGGACTGCAGCACACCAGGCTTCCCTGTCCATCACCAACTCCTGGAGCTTACTCAAACTCATGTCCATCGAATCAGTGATGCCATCCAACCATCTAATCCTCTGTTGTCACCTTCTCCTCCTGCCTTCCATCTTTCCTAGCGTCAGAGTCTTTTTCAATGAGTTAGTTCTTTGCATCAGGTGGCCAAAGTATTGGATCTCACCGAAAAAAGATATCACAGGTCCAAGGGTGAAGGAGAAGCCCCAGCAAGATGGTAGGAGGAGCAAAATCGTGTTTAGAATCAAACCCCATACTGGCCAGATACACTCAGAGGGCTAAAACAAAACCTTCTGTGCAGCAGGACCCAGAGACCACACAGAGACTGAGCCAGACTTGTGTTTCAGTCTCCTGCATAGGTACAGGTGAGCAGTGGCCTGCTGCAGGGGCAGGGGCTCTGGGCGAAGCTACCTGGGTCACACATCCTGTGGTATAAGCCCTCTTGGAGGAGGTCGCCATTAACCCCACTATACAGCCACCAAGCAGATGACCCAAAAAGTGCAGAACAATTATACCAAAGAAATTATCATATTGTTAAGAAAGTTCTAGGACCCACAACAGATTTCCCAACCTGGGGATCTGGCAAAGGGACTGAGAACCCCCAGAAAAATTGACTTTGGAGGTCAAAGGAATTTGATTACAGAACTTACATAGGACTGGGGTAAAAGACTCTTGGAGGGCACAAACAAAACCTTGTGCACACCAGGACCCAGGAGAAAGGAGCAGTGACCCCACAAGAGACTGACCCAAACTTGCCTGTGAGTGTCCAGGAGTCTCCAGCAGAGGCATGGGTTGGTGGTGGCCTGCTGTAGGGTCTGGGACACTGAGTGTGGCAGTGCATGCATGGGACCTTTTGAAGGAGGTCCCCATTATCTTCATTACCTGCCAAGGTTTGGTCTCAGGACACCCATCAACAGAAAATTGGATTAAAGATTTACTGAGCATGGCCCTGCCCATCAGAACAAGACCCAGTTTTCTCCACTGTTAGTCTCTCTCATCAGGAAGCTTCCATAAGCCTCTTATGCTTATCCATCAGAGGTCAGACAGAGTGAAAACCACAATCACAGAAATCTAATCAAACTGACTAAGCCAAAGTTTTGACTGCGTGGATCACAACAAACTGTAGACAATTCTTAAAGAGATGGGAATAACAGACCACCTGACCTGCCTCCTAAGAAATCTGTATACAGGTCAAGAAGCAACAGTTAGAACTAGACATGGAACAACAGACTGGTTCCAGATCAGAAAAAAGAGTACATCAAGGCTGTATATTGTAACCCTGCTTATTTAACTTATATGCAGAGTACATCATGAGACTAAGATCATGACATCCAATCCCATCACTTCATGGCAAATCAATGGGGAAACCGTGGAAACAGCGGCTGACTTTATTTTTCTGGACTCCAAAATCACTGCAGATGGTGATTGCAGCCATGAAATAAAAAGATGTTTACTCCTTGGAAGGAAAGTTATGACCAACCTAGACAGCATATTAAAAAGCAGAGACATTACCTTGTCAACAAAGGTCCGTCTAGTCAAGGCTATGGTTTTTCCAGTGGTGAGATGTGAGAGTTGGACTATAAAGGAAGTTGAGCACCAAAGAATTGATGCTTTTGAACTGTGGTGTTGGAGAAGACTCTTGAGAGTCCCTTGGAATCCAAGGAGATCCAACCAGTCC
>SJYV01003875.1:5168-19876 GCA_006410875.1 Neotragus pygmaeus | reverse complement strand
TGAGAGTTGGACTGTGAAGAAGGCTGAGTGCTGAAGAATTGATGCTTTTGAACTGTGGTGTTGGAGAAGACTCTTGAGAGTCCCTTGGACTGCAAGGAGATCCAACCAGTCCATTCTGAAGGAGATCAACCCTGGGATTTCTTTGGAAGGAATGATGCTAAAGCTGAAACTCCAGTACTTTGGCCACCTCATGCGAAGAGTTGACTCACTGGAAAAGACTCTGATGCTAGGAGGGATTGGGGGCAGGAGGAGAAGGGGACAACAGAGGATGAGATGGCTGGATAGCATCACTGACTCGATGAACGTGAGTCTGAGTGAACTATGGGAGTTGGTGATGGACAGGGAGGCCTGGCGTGCTGCGATTCATGGATTTGAAAAGAGTCAGACATGTCTGAGTGACTGAACTGAAGTTAACTGAACTGAATTTGTACATCATAACTGAAAATAACTGATATATTTTTATTGCCCTAAGTATTTAACCTCTCACTTTAAAGTATGAAAAAATTGCATTGGTACTGTCCAGTTGAATTAAATTTTACTATATATGGATAAAACCCATAATTATTTACTTTCCAGTATTTCTGGGATGAACGCATTCGTAACTCATTTCAGTGAGTGGAAAATTATTGATTCATAATTCCCTAATTTCTCAAACACCATCAGCCATATCTGACTCTTTGCAAGCCCGTGGACTGTAGCCTACCAAGCTCCTCTGTCCATGGAATTCCCCAGACAGGAATAACGGAGTGGGTTGCCATTTCCTTCTCTAGGGAGACCTTTCCGATTGAGAGATCAAACCCAGATCTCCCAAATTCCTGGCAATTGTTTATCATCTGAGCCACCAGGGAAGCTCTTTTCAAACACCATAACTTCTCCTAATCTTACATTACCTTACTGTAAACTTCCCTAAACAGCCCATAGGCATTCTTCATCATGGTGCTCAAAACAAGAGCGAAGTAAAATTTATGCTCTCCTTTGATATCACTTAATCCTTATTCTCCCAGTAGGAAAAGATGGAAAAGCTTATTCACTGGTCAATAATTACTTCTATATTCTGTGTACCCTTAACTAGGATTTGACACCTCTTTTAGGATACACCAATCACAGGACTTTATCTTCATGAGAGGGCTGTTCCTAATTTTTCCTGTGATGAAATGGGAGACCTTTGAATAGTCTGAGTAAATAATCCTTTAAATCAGGGTAGAAAAAAAGAGGTAGAAAAAAGGTATATACTAGGAAAGTTAAACATAGCACAGCCTGTTTTCTAAGAAGAAAAGCAGCCAATAAGAATAGCTGCATGGGCATCATTTATTCTGCATCAGTTTCTGGGGTTTTAATACTGTGTGCTTCAGGGGGCCAATACACCAGTATGCTCTCTAACTCATCCATCTCCTTGGCAGGTTTAACAGTTTCAAGACTATACATTTCTGTTTGATGTACTCTAAGTCCTCAGTTTAACTCATACTTGTCTTTTATTCAACACTCCTTTGAAATAAAATCTCCACCTTCTCTCCTTAAATAATTATGACCTACCTTTCTAAGTACAGGTTAAATCTCACCTCCTTGAACCTTTTTCTCATCTTACCTCAGGAATCACTGTCTTTGCTGAATTCTGAAATCGCTTCTTAGGGGCAATAAATGCACTGTGAACAAGTCACTAGGAGGAACACAAAGATAAGACATTGTCCCTTTACCTCATTCATGCTCACCTTGCCCATTCCTATCTATTTAGACAAATGAAGTGAAAGGGCATTCCTATCTATTTAGGCAAATGAAATGAAAGAAAAATATACCATGGTAGAAGAAACACTGCCAGTAATTAACTGCCTGAGAATTTAGAGAAGGGAGAAATCACCAAGCCCTGAGGTAGTTTGAAAAATATATGCCAAGAAGACACTGGAACTAGGGCTAAGGGAATGGGCAGAATTTATATAGAGGTAAAAGAGGGCATTATAAGTGGACAAGACAGAAGTAAATGAAGAATTGAGTAGGAAGAGAAAAAAAAAAACAAGCTATGTTCCAGGAGTAGGAAATAGGAAAAAACACTGTTCTCTGAACACTGTTCTTTCATATGTCTGATCCTATACCTCACCATAGTAGGTGCTCAGAATGCATCATTGAGTGAACAGAGAAAGGTGATAATATTTTTGCCAGTAATAATCTGCTATTCAGTTAATATGTGAACAGAAGATAGCTTTGTGTTAAGGAAGTATGAGAGCATTAAATTGCCACAAACATGAAATGTTAGCTTGCTATCATATCTCACTGAGGTAAAAGAGGGCATTATAAGTGTACAAGACAGAAGTAAATGAAAAATTGAGATAGGAAGAAAAAAAAAACAAACAAGCTATGTTCCAGGAGCAGGAAATAGGAAAAACTCTGAACACTGTTCTTTCATATGCCCGATCCTATACCTCACCATAGTAGGTGCTCAGAATGCATCATTGAGTGAACAGAGGCAGTATTATTAAAATAAACTAATGGGATTTACCTTTAAAATTTTAGTTGAAATGAATAATAAAATATAAATATCATTGAAATCATTAACATTGCTAATGGTTGTTCTCTATATTTGGTGGTCCAAGATACCAATATTAAGACCAAAAATCTATAAAACTCTATGCAGTGTATTTCAGCATACTTCATTTTTATTACAAGTGGTGACCTTTCTGATTTCTGAAAACTCTTCTTTGGAGAGACTACTTCATCTTGTCTCTACAAATAAGAACTTATGTACTCAATTAACCACTGACGGGACTTCTTGTTTCTGTGGGAGCAATAAGTGACTACAAGAAGAACACATTCACTAATGGCTTGCAGAACCATCATTCCACAGTTGTTTGAGGCATTATCAACAAGGTCCTTGAGTGACAGGTTTTTCTTCTGCTGAAATCTGTAACATGTATCAGCAAGGGCTGGGATAACTGCTGTGGATGTGTGGGGCTTGCTCCCTCTTGCTTGTCTTTGAGCAACAAACCAATCCCATCAAAGCATTTTTTCTCCCTAAGTGTCAGACAAGTGACTCAGTTTTGAAAAACCTAACCATCCAGTGGCTTAATTTCATTAACAAAATAAACTAGTATGTGCTATGTGAGTGTGCAATACATATGTGTTATGGATGCAGGAGCTGAGATGGTGGTTTACAAACTATAAAAATTCATATTTAAAAACAAAACATGGGACTTCCCTCGTGGTCTAGTGGCTAAGATTCTGAGCTCCCAATGCAGGGAGTCTGGGTCCATCCTAGCTCAGGGAAGTAGATCCCACATGCTACAACAAAAGACCCTGCATACTGCAATGAAGACTGAAGATTTCACATGCCACAACTAAGACCTGGCACAGCCAAATCAATCAATAACTTTTTAAATAAAAAATAAAAACAAAACAAGAAAATTAGATCACAGGGAACATAAACTAATATGTCCAAACTATGATTGCCTGTGGCGAAGATGTCATGTTTTCCTCCATTTAAAGGCATCTTCAATGAGGTCAGTTTCTTTCCTCCCTTGAGTAACTTTTTGTGGCCCTTACATAACAACACAGAGATGAATAAGAAAGTTTGATATTAAATGAATGCGATGAGAAGAGAATTATTTCTCACTAAGAAAGAGGAAAGCTCTTGTCCTACAGTTGAACAAATGAACTGAAGTGTTTTGCTGAGTTAANTGGAGCCTATTATACAGAGTGAAGTAAGCCAGAAAGAAAAACACCAATACAGTATACTGACACATATATATGGAATTTAGAAAGATAGTAATGATGACCCTGTATGTGAGACAACAAAAGAGACACAGACGTATAGAATGGACTTTTGGCCTCTGAGGGAGAGGGAGAGGGTGGGATGATTTGGGAGAATGGCATTGAAGCGTATATACTATCATGTAAGAAACGAGGCACCGGTCTATGTTCGATGCAGGATGCAGGATGCTTGGGGCTGGTGTATGGGGATGATCCAGAGAGACGTTGTGGGGTGGGAGTAGGGAGGGGGATTCAGGATTGGGAGCTTGTATACACCTGTGGTGAATTCATGTCAATGTATGGCAAAGCCAATAGAGTATTGTAAAGTAAAATTTAAATAAATAAATAAATAAATAAATAAATAAAATAAAAACAAAAGAAGAAAATTAGATAAAGGGAACATAAACTAATATGTCCAAACTATGATTGCCTGTGGCGAAAATGTCATGTTTTCCTCCATTTAAAGGCATCTTCAATGAGGTCAGTTTCTTCCCTCCCTTGAGTAACTTTTTGTGGCCCTTACATAACAACACAGAGATGAATAAGAAAGTTTGATATTAAATGAAGGAGATGAGAAGAGAATTATTTCTCACTAAGAAAGAGGAAAGCTCTTGTCCTACAGTTGAACAAATGAACTGAAGTGTTTTGCTGAGTTAAACACAGGGTTAGTTAATTCACACAAAGGTATCTGGAAACATAGAGTTTTTTAGAGATGTCATCCTCAAGGAATACTTATGAGAGAGAAAAAAATGCAAGTGAAATTAAGTTGGAAGAGAAAATTAATACATACAATTGCAACAATAGACCAGCTAATGTCAGTCTTAAAACTCAGTTATGAGAACTGTATAAAAGCTGAACATGCCTTAATTAATACAAGTGAAAATGAAGTGACTCACGTTCTGCCTCTAAATGTACCAAGAGCCACCTAGTGAAGAGCATGCTCCAAACAGTAGAGAAATAGAGATGGGCAGGGTGCAAAGTTTATAACTTTCCCCTCACAGCTGATCATCCTTAAACACATTGTGTTCTGAATTCTAAGTAGGCATAAGTGTCGGGAGCCGCATTAGGCATTACTGACAAAATGGACGCACGGCCCTCTCCTCATTCCGCAGGCACGGACCTGGGATGAAGGAGTTAGGCCTTGTAATTCTGACTTGTTTTTTCCTCTCCTCTGCTGAGTTGACTGAAAAAGAATATTAAGGTGCTTATTGTTCTTGAGAGGAGCATCATTTCAGTTCAGTTCAGTCGCTCAGTTGTGTCCAACTCTTTGCGACCCCATGAATCACAGCACGCCAGGTCTCCCTGTCCATCATCAACTCCCAGAGTTCACTCAGATTCACGTTCATTGAGTCAGTGATGCTATCCAGCCATCTCATCCTCTGTCGTCCCCTTCTCCTCCTGCCCCCAATCCCTCCCAGCATCAGAGTCTTTTCCAATGAGTCAACTCTTTGCATGAGGTGGCCAAAGTACTGGAGTTTCAGCTGGAGCATGAGAAGGCACAAAGCCTTCTGCAGTTGTGCTCAGAGAATAATTCATAAAGTTAATCATTGACATTTGTTCAGGGACTTTTACAAAAGAGTGTTCTAGGATGAGCACATAGGCCTCAGATTGAGGCCATGGGAGGGATTGCTATCTGAAGCCTATTTGTGAGGAAAATGTTTATGGCAAAGGAGTTTACTGAATTTAGGGCTTAAAAATAATTAAAATAGTTAGAAGTTAAAGATTTAAGGAATGTTGTAAAGTTAGCATATTTTACTATAGCTTATAGAAGTTAGGAATTTTTAGGGACACTATAGCTAGAAGTCTTTTTAAGAAATAGTGAGCTCAGGATGTTAGGGGCAAACAGGATTTAGGAAGATAAGTAGTAAACTGAGGAATGTAGCATGAGTTACAATGTAATCACAAGTTACCTATAGGATACATTATAGGAAGTAGATAATAGATGATAAGGCTGATTCCCAGAGAATCACTGAAGCAGGAACTCTGTTTGAAGAGAAATAATGATTTATGGACATAATAAATCTGGGTGATGGGGAACTGAAAATATCAAGCCTCTGACCTAATGCTTTTGTAAATGTATAAAAGAGAATCTTAAACTTGAAATAAATAGGCAGTCCAAGAAAACTGTGAGGCTGTCTCATTACTTGCCAACACCGTTCATCTCTTCAGGTTGAATCCCTGGCTGCTGGAGCTGGACTCTGGCACATAAGATAAGAAAACCCTCCTAGATCCTGTTCTAGATACATTTCTCTTTATCTCTTTATCACAAAGGCCAGCACTCTCCAGAATCTCAGAATTTTCCAGGTGTCTGAAAACAAGATAAGGAGGAAACAATTTTGCTTTGACAGTCAGCTGACATCTATATAACTCTTTATGTCAATTATTTCTCCAGTTTTGGAAAGATAATCAATTTTAAATGAAGTCATAATTCTAGCATTCATGGTCCTTTTTTTCCTTCTAAGTTTTAGGCTTGGATCAGTTACCCAGCTTTAAATGCCACAGCTCTTGATCTGTCCTCCCACCCTCCTCATATCACAAGGCCAAGAGTACAAGTAGCTGCCCAGAGCAAATAGCTCCTGCATGTTTCCTCACACATCCCCAAATCCCATGGAAATCAGGCCAAAAGGATCCAAGAAACTACAAGAGAGGGCATTTGAAAACAATCTAACAAAACAGGTACCTTTTCTTATCTATGTTACCACCATTGTGCTTGTGCTCATGAAAATGGTGAGGGGATGAGGAAAGGCCTTATTTTCTATGTTGGCTATCGGCAATGTAGTTTAAGGGATTTTTTTCTCTCCCACAAATCACACAATTGAAAGTGGAAAGTCCTTCAATAGAGGGCCAATTTTGATTGCTAGTTTTAAGTGTCAACTTGACTGAATTAAGGGACTCCCCGACAGCTGGCAAAGCATTATTTCTGGGTGTGTTTGTGAGAGTGTTTCTAGAAGAGATTGACATTCAAATCAGTAGGCTAAATAAAATTCCCCTCACCAAGGCAGGTGGGCAACATCCAACCCATTGAAGGCCTGAGTGGAACACAAAGGGGGATGAAGNACCATAGACTTTTATAAAATATCAATTATTAGATAGTAAATTCTGACAGTAAACCTCAAATTCATCTTCTGAAAACCTGAGCTAAAGAGTGATTAGCCATAGGACTTGGAAATGTGGGAACAGAATTTCACTGAAGGGTCAAAAATCAAATTTGTCGAGAACAAAATCTCTCTTTCCCAACCCAAACAATTTCCCTCAGAGACAGAACTAACACAGTATCCTTAAAGGAGAAAATAAGAATATGAAGGTCAAAATCTCTAAAAGGAATTTCCTGCTTTCACACCAAGACTCTGCTGACTACATTGATGGTGTGCAGAAAACAAAAATGGGAATCCTTTGGGTTGATTGGGGAGAGGCACATGGAGTACCAGTCGGGGAAAATAGCAGCCGTATTCATGGACCAAAGACTGAGCACACCCAGTAGAAATATAAGCATAGCTGGCACTGACCAAGGTCATACCCCACACTGGCTACTTCATACCAGCATTTGATCATTTAACTCTCATGGAAACTATCTGAAAGAGATTTTTTAATTTCCATCTTAAAATGAGGAGACAGAGGCATCAAGAAACTAACCTGTCAACCTAACTTTAGAGGTTAAAACAACTAGCAAATGACAGAGTCAGGAGTCAGCCTATATCTTTCTGACTCCTCCCTTTAAGCAACTCTACCTTCCTGTGTTGATACTGACTTTTCACTCCTAGGGCTTTACAGCCTCTTCTTTCCCAGACATTCAAAAACAATGCCATGCTTAACTAATGCAGCATGTAAAAATCACAGAAGCTCTCTCTAGAGAAAGCCAAGATACCAGTATGAAAAATGGAATTCACAATCTGACAGTTTGCCATGTCTGAAGAGGTGAATGCTACCATCTTTATTTGCTAATATATCCCATTCCTAAAAGTGTTGTATAGCTGATAATTTGTTTAAATTAAAATGAAAAGAAATGGTTTTAAAAACTGTTAACAATATCATGACAGTGTTTCAAATAATTTCTTAGATTGAGAAGTCTCAAAACCAGAGTTGGAAATAACTAGTTTGAATGATTTTTAAGAAAATAATTCACAACCTGGAACTATGAATTTCTAGATTGTCCTTTGGCAGAGGGAAGCAGAGAAATAATCTATTATAACCCACACCTCAACCTCCCTGTCCTTTGCTTCTGGTCTAATAGCAGTAACATCTCTCTCCTTCTTAAAACATCGGAACACCTCTATGTTCTGTCAGTTTGCTAATTACTATAATTGTATCTCTGCAATCATTTTCTTTCTGCTCCCTGTCTGTTGCAACCCCTGGTATCCTAGTTCAGATCCTTCTTAATCCTTACCTCTGAAGTGGCTTCCTTCCCTGTTTCCAGTTCTTCCTACTCTATTTACGTTAAACTAGAGTTTTATCTACTAAAGCACATCAGTCTATTAACACAAAGCACACAGATCATCTTCTAAACTTTCAGTGATTCCCTATTGCCAAACCAGATACAAGCAAAAACAGTACAAAACAAACTGCAAAGCAAAACAGTTCTCAGTTTTGTGTTAAAGGCCTCCCGTGATCTGATCACTGTTCCTTTTTCCAGAAAAGATGGCTTCCCAATATCCCATCCCCTGTACCCTATTCTGCAGTCAAAGAAGACAATGCAATAGGTCCCTAAAATAACACCTTGCATCTCCTCATAGAGTTTTTTCTTTTATTTTGCTTCAACTTACTGTAAAGTGAAATGAAAGTGATTTCAGAAATGAATGAAAGTGAAAGTTGATCAATTGTGTCCAATTCTTTGTGACCCCATGGACTATACAGTCCACGGAATTCTCTAGGCCAGAATAATCGCATTCTCCTCCTAGATCTTTTTTTTTTTTGCTTCAAATTACTGTAAGTTCTGGGCTTCCCTCATAGCTCAGTTGGTGAAGAATCTGCCTGCAATGCAGGAGACCCTGGTTCAATTCCTGGGTCGGGAAGATCCCCTGGAGAAGGGATAGGCTACCCACTCCAGTATTCCTGGGCTTCCTTTGTGGCTCAGCTGATAAAGAATCTGCCTGCAATGAGGGAGACCTGGGTTCAATTCCTGGGTTGGGAAGATCCCATGGGGAAGGGAAAGGCAACCCACTCCAGTATTCTGGCCTGAAGAATTCCATGAACTGTATACTCCATGGGGTAACTGTAAGTTCTGTTAAAATAGAAACTTTGTTTGGTGTACTATAAATATCTGTTAAGTGAATGAGTGAACGAATGTGGTGCTCTCCTTGTTGCAATGTTCTTTTCTCCCATCCTTACCTGTCTATGTATTCAATACTATCAATTCACTCCATATATCATTTAAATCATTCCTCATCCACAATCCTTCCCTGATGATCCTCACAGAGTCTGTCCCTTGACTATGTCTGCTCTTCCATTGATTGGCTCTTCTCTGTTCTAACACTTCCACTGGCTGCCTCAGATTACAGGCCCTCCAGCCTCTTGTTCTTCTTCTAGAAAAGCGCCCAAAGAGGAGAGGTAAACATTGTGTTTCAAGTATGGGGCCTGGCACATAGTAGGACCTCAAAAGAATAACAATCATCATGTGTTAAATTGAAGCTTATTAACAACAGACAGGCCACACAGTGCATTTCTGTGTACAAGGTTTTTATTTGTATGAAATTTTTTATCTTCAGGGACAAAATGTGTAACATACAAATATATGTATATATATATATAAATCAAGGATTTATATACATAAATACAAGTTTATATACAGATATATGTATGTATCCAAATCAACGCATCTGGTCCCATCACTTCATGGCAAATAGATGGAGAAAAAAATGGAAACAGTGACAGACTTTATTTTCTTGGGCTCCAAAATCACTGTGGACATTGACTACAGTCATAAAATTAAAAGACACTTGCTCTTTGCAAGAAAAGCTATGATAAACCTAGACAGCATATTAAAAAGCAGAGACATCACTTTGTTGACAAAGGTCCATGTAGTCAAAGCTCTGGTTTTACCAGTAGTCATGTATGGATATGAAAGTTGGACCATAAAGAATGCTGAGCACCAAAGAACTGATGCTTTTGAACTATAGTGCTGGAGTGCTCTTGAGAGTCCCTTGGACATAAAGATCAAACCACTCAATCCTAAAGGAAATCAACCCTGAATGTTGCCTGGAAGGACTGATGCTGAAGCTGAAGCTCAATACTTTGGCCACCTGATGTGAAGAGCTGACTCATTGGAAAAGACCCTGATGCTGGGAAAAGTTGATGGCAGTATGAGAAGGGGGAAATGGAGGATGAGATGGTTGGATGGCATCATTGGCTCAATGGATATGAGTTTGAGCAAACTCTGGGAGATAGTGAAGGACAGGGAGGCCTGGTGTGCTGCAGTCCATGGGGTCCTAAAGAGTCGGACATGACTGAGTGACTGAACAACAAAATCAAGGATCAGTAAAATCCCCCTGAAAAGAGCCAGATAAAATTTTAGGCTTTGAACCATAAGCTCTTATGAACCATAAGATCTGTTATTTTTATGACAAAAATAGTCACAGACATATAAACAAATGTACATGACTGCATTTCAATAAAACTTTATTTATAAAAGCAGGCAGTGGGCCTTGAAAGGGACTAGGATGTCACTCTGGCATTAAGAATTATTTTGAGCTGAAGGCATTTGATTTCCAGAAATTCCTTATCAGCCTAAAAGCAGAACCTTCCACAGTAACTCAGTTGTCAAAAATCTCTCCACAGGAGCAACTCTAATCTCTTCTTTGGGAGAGGGAAAGCTGATACCATGCTCAAACAGATAATGTCATAAACTATAGTAACTCCTATCTATTCCTAAAGGCTCATTTATCTTTCCAAAAAGTTTGTGTTTCCATTAGTACTCTTTCTCTGCCCCCACCCCTTTATAAGAAGTCATTTGTCCTCGCAGAGGTACCCTTCTGCCTATTCCCTGTTGATATGATATGTAAGCTCCAAATTTTGGCCATCCTGAGTCACATTTTTCTGTGAACTACTGTATACCTATGTGCAAAGATTTTTTTTTTCTTTGCTGTCTTTTGTCAGTTTAATTTGCAGGTCTCTAAGTACTGAACATAAGAGGATAGATAAAAAGGTTTTTCTCTTCAAAAGTTGGATTTGGCCCAAGGGGCATAGTTTTCCAACCCTGTATTGAATCATAACAAGTTAGCAGGAACAATGGCTGCTGTGTTTCTTCAGCTTCTCCATTCACTGAAGCAAACAAAACTCTGTTTCCAATTAAGATCAAAACACACTCATTCCTGTACTTCAATAAAGGTCTTCTCAGTGTTGATGACTATGTTCCTGCTGGAGGGATGCAAAAATAAATATGTGAAAAGTTACTTGTAAGCATCTAGTACATAAATATTTGGCATTTTATAATATCATTTCATTCTCCTCTATTTCCCACTTTATATCCTGTTGATTTTTGAAATTTGTTAACTTTTTGGCATTGAAAATAGATTCAGTTTTCAGAGTGATGTGCCATTCTTGACATATATAACATTTTCCCTTTCTAAAGAATTCTTTTTTAATTTAGGGGGAAAGCAAATAAAAATAAATCAAAATGCTGAACTGAATATTCATTATGGTCTTGATTATATAACAAATGTTCACAGAATTAGTAAGTGAATACTCAGTATTACAGAGAAAATTTTTGTTTCAGTGGAGAACTCTGCATCTTTTATATCATAACTCTGGTCCTGTTCATTGTCTTTGAACTATTCTGCATCTCTTTGTAAATTACAGGTAACTGATAAATATACAAACTCCATCTTGTCTGAGATTAAGTCTTGAGACTTAACTTCCACTTCCTCTAGAGAAACCACATTGGGGTCTTACTTGCAGACTGGACTGGATTCTATTACTTTGCCCAAATTGTCCATTCTTCCAGTTTTCTTCGAAATCTGGCTACAACCCTCCAAACTAACATAACCAGTTTTTCTCCCTCCTGCTTGACTCAGAGTCACCAAGAACTAAAACCTGGCTACCCAGATCCCTGTTCAGACTCTGGGCTCTCTTGCAGCTGGCCTTTTCCCCCTAGGACCTGAAGAAACCTTGCAAGCTAAATCACCAAGACTCCATATAAACTTTGAAGGACTCACTATTGCAGCAGTGATCAGGTATGGGGTAGAATTCTGCATAGACAAGCCATTGCCTGGACCACTAAGGAAGTCCAGTGAAATGATCAGGTCATGCACCCCTAATATAAGAGGTAACCAAGACTATGGACAACATGGCCAAGAGCATGACCATACTAACTTGACAGCTTCAAGAAAGGCAATGAACTTTGCTGCCTAATTGACTGGTGCTCACCTAATTCTAGGATCACTCTAGTGGCTCAGACAGTAAAGCATTTGTCTGCTATGCAGAAGACCCAGGTTCAATCCCTGGGTTGGGAAGATCCCCTGGAGAAGGAAATGGCAGCTCACTCCAGTATTCTTGCCTGGAAAATCCCAAGGATCTCGGAGCCTGGTAGGCTACCGTCCATGGGGTCACAAAGAGTCAGACATGACTGAGCGACTTCACTTTCACTTTCACCAAATTCTGGCTTCCAGAAAGGGTGTGTGTGCAGTAGGTAGACACACTATTATATGTGTGCTCCAGAAAGCTCCTCTGACATCTTCACATAATCACATGTGAGATTGAGAAATCTCTGTCAAGTATCTGCAGTTCTGACTCTTGAGCTAAAGGTTTTCCTCCACCCATTTCTTGGAATCTAGTGAATTAGCTTGGAGAAGGCAATGGCACCCCACTCTAGTACTCTTTCCTGGAAAATCCCATGGATGGAGGAGCCTGATAGGCTGCAGTCCATGGGGTTGCTAAGAGTCAGACATGACTGAGCAACTTCACTTTCATGAATTGGAGAAGGAAATGGCAACCCACTCCAGTGTTCTTGCCTGGAGAATCCCAGAGACAGAGGAGCCTGGTGGGCTGCCGTCTATGAGGTCACACAGAGTCAGACATGACTGAAGTGACTTAGTAGCAGCAGCAGCAGCAATTACCCTTAGTGTTTGACTATTGACTCTTCAACATGACTTTTTATGTTTCTCCTTTTCACTTGAGACAACCCTCTTTTGAAATGCCTGGTCTCTGGGATCCTAGAACAACTTACCTTTGCCAGCGAATCTCAACAGATGGTTTCACTGGTTTTACAGGCACAGTGCCAGCAAGAGTCCTAGAAAGACTATTTCGTAGACATCTGCTTCCTCCACTCAGGGGGTTTATAATCACCTCTGTGTTGTTCAGTGACTCATGATATTTGTCTTGAGCAAAAGTGGAAACTGACTGCATTGAATTTTATCTGAACCCTGTACTCCTAAAAAACAGCAACAGTTAAGAAATTTGCTTTCTCTTTCCAGAAAAAAATAAATGCAAAGGAGTACCTGCCCTTGGTATTCAGAGATAAAGACCTACCTCCACCATTCCTCATGGTTTCTCCTGACACCCCTAAGACTTCCTGTCTACCCTGCCTCATGACTCCCTTGTTTACTACTTGCCTGTGTAAAACTTCAAGTGTTCTTTCTTCTTTGAGATGTTCCTGATTAATGAACATTCTCCCCAGTGTAATATTATGTACGTGCATGCTAAGTCGCTTCAGTTGTGTCTGATTCTTTGCAACCCCATGGACTATAGGCCACCAGGCTCCTCTGTCCATGGGATTCTCCAGGCAAGAATACTGGAGGGAGTTGCCATGCCCTTCTCCAGGAGATCTTCCTGACCCAGGGATCAAACTAATGTAATGTCTCTTATGTCTCCTGCATTGGCAGGCAGGTTCTTTACCACTAGCACCACGTGATAAGCTCCCCCCTCCACCAATGCAATAGACTACATAAAATCATCTCCTTAGCATTAAAAAAGTTTTAACAATCAGCATTTATTATTGTAGGACAAGAAAAATTTTCTTCCTCTACCTTCCTAGGTTTTCCAGTTGGGGCCCTGTAGATTAGACTGACAAAAGATGGATTTATAAAAGACAATGAGCAGAGTTCATTAACATGTGCATTGTGCATACAGTATTCCAAGTACATACAAGAATACTCAGTGATGAGTAACTCAAAAGGGTGGTTAGAACTTGGGCTCATTTAGCATCTTCACTAAAGATTCTCCCAGCAAGAATACTGGAGTGGGTTGCCATGCCATCTCTCCTTCAGGGGATCTTCCAGACCCACGAATTGAACCCACATCTCCAGCATATCCTGCATTGTATGCAGATTCTTTACTGCTGAGTCACTGGGGAAGCCCTTTCTTGTGTCTGCTTCTTCTCAATCGCCTTCAGATCAAAATGCATACTCTAAATACTTTCATTCTTCTTATATTTTAAAAGAATAAATAGCACCAAGTTGTTTTTTTTTTTTCAGTTTTTCCTTCAAAAAGTGTTTTGGATTTCTATGATCATATGATCAAGGAGCAGTGGCTAAGCAGGCACAGGAGGGCCTAGAGGAGCTATCCCACATTGAGGGTCAGGAACAGTGGCAGTAGGGAGATACTCCTCATCCAAGGTAAGGAGCAGCAGCTGTGATTTGCTGGAGCAGCCGTGAAGAGATACCCCACGCCCAAGGTAAGAGAAACCCAAGTAAGATGGTAGGTGTTGCAAGAGGGCATCAGAGGGCAGACACACTGAAACCATTCTCACAGAAAACTAGTCAGTCTAATCACACTAGGACCACAGCCTTGTCTAACTCAGTGAAACCAAGCCATGCCTGCGGGGCAACACAAGACGGGCGGGTCATGGTGTAGAGGTCTGACAGAACCTGGTCCACTGGAGAAGGGAATGGCAAGTCACTTCAGTATTCCTTCCTTGAGAACCCCATGAACAGTATGAAAAGGCAAAATGATAGGATACCAAAAGAGAAAATCCCCAGGTCATTAGGTGCCCAATATGCTACTAGAGATCAGTGGAGAAATAACTCCAAAAAGAATGAAGG
>SJYV01003869.1:5329-19670 GCA_006410875.1 Neotragus pygmaeus | reverse complement strand
TTCCCCATCTATTTGCCATGAAGTGATGGAACC
The DNA here is from genome assembly GCA_006410875.1 of Neotragus pygmaeus. Lineage (NCBI taxonomy): Eukaryota > Metazoa > Chordata > Mammalia > Artiodactyla > Bovidae > Neotragus > Neotragus pygmaeus. The sequence goes on along the minus strand of SJYV01003869.1, from coordinate 19,637 downwards.
AGATGCCATGATCTTCTTTTTCTGAATGTTAAGCCTTAAGCCAACTTTTTATTTTCCTCTTTTATTTTCCTCAAGAGGCTCTTTAGTTCTCCTTCACTTTCTGCTGTAGGAGTGGTGTCCTCTGCATATCTGAGGTTATTGGTATTTCTCCTGGTGATCCTGATTCCAGCTTATACTTCATCCAGCCCAGCGTTTCTCATGATGTACTCTGCATATAAGTTAAATAAGCAGGGTGACAATATACAGCCTTGACATACTCCTTTCCTGATTTGGAACCAATCTGTTGTTCCATGTCTAGTTCTAACTGTTGCTTCCTGACCTGCATACATATTTCTCAGGAGGCAGGTCAGGTGGTCTGGTATTCCCATCTCTTTCAGAATTTTCCACAGTTTATTGTGATCCACACAGTCAAAGGCTTTGGCGTAGTCAATAAAGCATAAGTAGATGTTTTTCTGGAACTCTTTTGCTTTTTCGATGATCTGCCAGATGTTGGTAATTTGATCTCTGGTTCCTCTGCTTTTCTAAATCCAGCTTGAACACTTTTCTAAATCCAGCTTGAACATCTGGAAGTTCACGGTTCATGTATTGATGAAGCCTGACTTGGAGAATTTTGAGCATTACTTTACTAGCGTGTGAGATGAGAGCAATTGTGCAGTAGTTTGAACATTCTTTGGCATTGCTTTTCTTTGGGATTGGGATGAAAATTGACCTTTTCCAGTCCTGTGACCACTGATGAGTCTTCCAAATTTGCTGGCATATTGAGTGCAGCACTTTCACAGGATCATCTTTCAGGATTTGAAATAGCTCAACTGGAATTCTATCACCTCCACTAGCTTTGTTTGTAGTGATGCTTCCTAAGGCCCAGTTGACTTTACATTCCAGGATGTCTGACTCTAGATGAGTGATCATACCATTGTGATTATCTGGGTCATGAAGATCTTTTTTATACAGTTCTTCTGTATATTCTTGACACCTCTTCTTAATATCTTCTGCTTCTGTCAAGTCCATACCATTTCTGTCCTTTATTGTGCCCATCTTTGCATGAAATGTTCCCTTGGTATCTCTAATTTTCTTGAAGAGATCTCTAGTCAGGAGATTCTGATGCAGTTGATCCATAAACCAACTGGAGCAAGGATAAATAGGAGTGAAATTGCAGCTTTTTATTTCTTCTTACTAATAACACTGTTTTCAGTGTTAGCAGAGAAAAATTTCTCCTTTGGGCAATATGCTTTTATAGACTAATGGAGGCTTTGTACAAGCAGAATACTTTTAGATCCTGACTTCATCTGGAGCATAGTTATCCAAATAATTCTGATGCCTATACCATGACATTAATGGGCCAAACCAATGAAGTTGCTACAATTGAATTTGAAGATTCTGGTGGCGAGATCCCATTGAATTCAGATAGAAAATGTTTTAAATTGCTTGAGGCTTGAATAGTCTTGATCTTCCATTCTAGGTTTTATTTTTCATGATTATTATTAAGCCACAAAAGCCGAGGAAGAGTTTTTCCATTACAATATCACATAAAAGGAAACTTACTTATATTTTATCCACTCGAGTTTTTTTTCTCTCTCTCTGGGATCCTGAAAATATGTAAAATATTAAACTGTACTTTTCTGAATGTTGTAGGGATTGTGACAATTGGAGAGGAAAAGAAAATTTGCACTGTCTCTGAGAACTTCCTGAGAATGTGTGAATCCACTGAGGTGAGTGTTGTTACAGCCTTTAATTTTGTTAGAATTTGAGCTTCATTTTGTTATTTGATATATAATTAAAGTGACATCAAATTCCCGCCTTTTTCTTTCAGAGGCAAGTTCACTTGCAATGTTGTTACGCAGGGGGGTGAGAAAATAAATAAGAATGAGATACTCTGCATATTTCAATAAAAAATTTTTTTCTAGAAACTATCATTTTAATGAAAGTTGAAAAATCATAAGGCTCTATTTTAAAAGATATGCCATAGCCTTCTTGGTTATAATATTACTGGAAACCATCATTATGAATCATGATCTCATCTTTAACATGAAATTATACTAAAATAGTGCAGTTGCAAAGATTTAAACAACTTTCAGGAGAAAACATGGAGAAGGCAATGGCATCCCACTCCAGTTCTCTTGCCTGGAAAATCCCATGGGCAGAGGAGCCTGGTGGGCTGCAGTCCATGGGATTGCTAAGAGTCAGATACGACTGAGCGACTTCACTTTCAATTTTCACTTGCATGCATTGGAGAAGGAAATGGCAACCCACTCCAGTGTTCTTGCCTGGAGAATGCCAGGGATGGGGGAGCCTGGCAGGCCATCTATGGGGTCGCACGGAGTTGGACTCAACTGAAGCGACTTAGCAGCAGCAGCAGCAGGAGAAAAGATATTGTGAGGTGCGCTTCTGTTAAAGATGAGCAGAGTTCCTACTCATAAGGCTGTGGACGCCTTTTCACTCTTCTGTTGCAACCCTGATGCGTGTGTTTCTCTCCGGTTTCTTTTGCAGCTGAACATGACCTTCCACTTGTTTATTGTTGCCCTTGCCGGAGCTGGGGCTGCAGTCATCGCTATGGTAAGACCTCAAAGCTCTGAGGCTTGGTTTTTCAGTTTGCCTGTAGAGACGAGCATTTGCCTCTAATATCCAAAGTCTGTAGGAATCATATGTATTTTGGCATCATTTTAAAAAGAGAGGGGGAGAATGGGCAAATAATTAAGTGAAAAATAAGGCTTACTCTAAAGAAAGATATTTGTTACAATAGAATTGACATTTAGTAATCAGTTGAAGGATTAAAATGCTCCATATAACACTAATCGAAATAATTAAATTCCTTATCATTTTAGATGTGAGACTACTATTAATGTAACAAGTCATTTATTTGGCATATACTACATATGCATCAATGGGATATTCGAAGAATCAATTCCTTATCTTACATTACCCTTTTTTCCTCTTTATGGAGTCATTTATGAAAAAAGAATTAATTTATTTTTCTCTACATAAACCTTAGTAGTTTCTGGTCATGTCTTCTGTATATAACTTTCTTAAAAAATATTAAGAACAAGTCCTGAAAGTCAGGTTTTACCAAGTTTTGAGGACCTGAATTTTACCAGATCCAGTCTCCTCTTTGTAACTCACCATGAGTTCCATTTTGTTCTAGTGGGAGGCCAAGTGGCAGCAATGAACACGGACCCTGCACATTGTAGGAGCTTTTGCAGCCGGGTTCCTCTGTCCTTATTTTCACGTCCTAGAATATACATGGCAGAGAGCTCTAGAAGGTGCCCAGTAACCTCAGCTAAGGAATAGCTACTTCCATACCCAGAAATGATAAGTAAATTTGGAACTATCTAATTCCTTTTCTTATGGTGCCAATACATTGTCCAACGTGTTGGTGAAAGAAACATTCGGAAAAAAAATGAGTGTTTTTCTCTTGTCAAAGACTAACAACAGGAGAGCAGAGACAATGTGCTGGTAAGCCGCTTTGGCCCAGTTATTTTCAGTGACTTCATAAATCAATTTGTATTAAGACCTGACTCTGTTTTATAAAACTGTTTTCAAAAATGTGTATATATGTCACTTCAGTCATGTCTGACTCTTTGCAACCCCAGAGACTGTAGCCCACCGGTGGGGCTCCTCTGTCCATAGGATTCTCCAGGCAAGAATCCTGGAGTGGGTTGCCATGGCCTCCTCCAGGGAATCTTCCCAACCCAGGGATGGAACCAGCATCTCCCATGTCTCCAGGTTCTATACCACTATCACCACCCTATTTTCAAGAATACCTGACAAAAATAGCCATATCAGCGCCTTGGTGGATTTTCAGATATTTTAATTCAATATCATGTGAATTGCTCAACATTATACATTTGGTGTACAAACATCTCCATAAGAATTTCACTTCAGAATATTAGATGCTTAACAAGATCTCGCTGCCTGAGTAATTGAGGGGGTCACAATAAAACAATAAGCAAAGGCCTTATATTCTTAACATAGAATCATCCATAGGTTCTGGGCAGTGATATCCCAGACCCCGTAATCCCAAATAGCCTGGCTGTGAGATAACAGGAGACATCTGTTCACCTGCATCCACCCACACATTTCTGCACAATGGATAAATCTAGGGTCGTGTATCTTCAAGCAATACACACCCATGTATAAAACATCTATCAAATCATTTTCTGAAAAGAAGTACATAATAAAGCATTTGTTTGCAACATATGTGTGCATAAAATTCTGTGTAAAAACACATGTCTTCAGGCACACATTAGTGAAAAGTACCTGTCTGAACAAAATAGTGTTTAAGTGACTCTAAAAATGCTTCCTATAGGTGGCTCAGAGGTTAAAGTGTCTGCCTCCAATGCGGGAGACCCGGATTCGGTCCCTGGGTTGGGAAGATCCCCTGGAGAACAAAATGGTAACCCACTCCAGTCTTGCCTGGAGAATCCCATGGACGAAGCCTGGTAGGCTACAGTCCATGAGGTTGCAAAGAATCGGACACGACTGAGCGACTTCACTCACTAAAGTGATTCTATTTTCAAAAGATTTTAAAATGATAGAAAATTTAGATGTTATATATTTCTTAAGAAATCTGCATAGATTTAGGAATTAACTTATAAATAAATTTTATTTCAAACAGCAAGAGTTTAGAAGATGACTTTCATAAGTACTAACCATCCTTTTAGATAACTAAATAAAGGCAAAGCATAAATTCCTTAAGAAGTAAATAACTTCTAAATATTGATTGACATCCCAAGTTTATGTTTCTGGAAACAGAGAAAATACTGATAGAACCACTTCTATTGTTCCCAGTATTAATATAGCTACCATAGCACTGCTATTAGCTAACATTTCTTTAAAATATACTTTGTCAAAGTTACCATCAAATGCTTTATCATTACTTGTAAGACAGCAACTGTCATTAACTTCAACACATCTCATTCAAATCTCAGAAGACAGCTACCATAACTATTTCTATATTAGATATCAGAAAATTGAGATGAATTTCACTCTACCAAGGTATTTAAAAATCCTCTGTCATTTAAGGCAAGGCTTGTAAGAATTCGGACTAAGATTCATATGTGCCGTACTCTGCCCGCATGTGGGACATCTGGGTTCGATCCCTGGGTTGGGAAGAACCCCTGGAGGAGGTATGGCAACCCACTTACGTATCCTTGCCTGGAGAATCACCATGGACAGAGGAGCCTGGTGGGCTACAGTCCGTAGGGTCACAAAGAGTCGGACACAACTGAGCGACTAAGCAGGGCATAGCACTGCTCCATTATTTTTTTTTATTATATTAGGAAGGTCTGTCTGCTGACAAAAGTAGGCAACTTAGCATCTCTAGAGTTCAGTATTTAGGATTCATCTGCTGAGGTCCGGTAACAAGCCTGGAGCTGGCATTAACCTAGGGCCAGGTGAAATATCTGAAAACCTGCTGGGAAACTCCAGTCTCTAAAATAGAGTAACGCTGCCATTCTTTTCAGTAACATTGACATTCTTTTTAGTATTTCACTCATAGATTCTTAGTAATAATTTAAGGGTCATATTTTTCTCAAATTTCAAAGAGAAAGTTTCTGAACACCTAAAAATAAATTCATTCCTATGGCAAATATTCTGAGTACCAGCTGTTTGACAGGCACTCTCCAAGGCCCTTGATATTTTCACAGCAACAGCAACAACACAAATTTGGCTATGTGTACAAGCCTTACTTAATCCACATACATATAGTGATTAAGCTTTCACTATGAAAATGCAAGAATATAATTCAGAGCTCCTACTTCCATGTGGCTTACAATTTCTAAACAAATGAAGCAAATACAGCATTTGAGAGAATTGCATTGCTTTACTGTATCGCTGTATCAAAATTATTTTGTCAAAATTCCTTTCTACTGCTTATTGACTGCCTGAACATGAACATACTACAGTAGTCACCGTTTAGAATTTACCTTGCATTCTTTTTTTTTTAACGTTTCTTTTTTTTTTTTACTTTATTTTACTTTACAATTCTTAATGTTCACCCCTACTTTTCTAGAATGAGCCTAGCTCCTATCCTGACTAATCAAAATTTTCAAGTTCTTCAAAAAACTAAAAATAGAACTACCATATGACCCAGCAACTTCACTCCTGGGTATATATCTGAAAAGAAAAATTACTAGTTCAAAAAGATACATGAACCCCAGTGTTCATAGCAGCATTATTTACAGTTTCCAAGACATGGAAGCAACCTCATTGTCCATCAACAGATGAATGGAAAAAGATGAGGTGTATATACAATGGAATATTACTGAGTAATATTCCATATATACAATGGAACATTACTCAACCATAAAACAGAAGGAAATTTTGCCATTTGCAACACCGCAGATGGACCTGGAGAGTATTATGCTAAGTGAGATAAGTCAGAGAAAGACAGCTACTGTATGATATCACTTCTATATGGAATCTAAAAAGTACAACAAGCTAGTGAATATACAAAAAAGCAAGACTCACAGAAATTTAAAAAAGAACTAGTAGGTACCGGTGGAGAGAGGGACGGAAGAGGGGCAACATAGGGTCAGGGTATTAAGAGATATAAGGTATTATGTATAAATTACAAGGACATATTTTACAACATTGGAATATAGCCAATATTTTATAATAACTATAAATGGAATATAAGCTTTAGCAATTGTGAATCACTATAGTGTATACCTGTAGCATACATAATATAGAATATCACTATAATTCAATAAAAACTTTTCCTGTTCTATTTTACTTTATTATAAGTAAAAATAATGCTACCCTTTAAGGCTCAGAGAAAGTACGTGCCTGACAACTTAGTTTCTCTTTCCTATTCTCCATCAAAATCCACCAATTGGAAAACATCTTTTTTTCTCTCAAAGACTACAAGGAAGGCAAAGAAAGAAAAACAAATAAGTGATCTCATTGCTCAGTCTATTCAGGTAAAACCAGGAGCTTCATTATTTCACACTTTATTCCTCAGGAAAAACAGGGAGCTTCCTTCTTGAACTATTCTAGCTGTTATGAATGTATATAAATGTACAAGATTCAGGGACTTCCCTGGTGATCCAGTGGTTAACACTCCATTCTCCCAAAGCAGGGGGTCCAGGTTCCATCCATCCTCAGGGAACTCGATCCCACTTGCTGCAACTGAGTTCTCATGGTACAATGAAGACTGAATATCTGGCATGCTGCAACTAAATAAACGGTTCAGCCAAATAAACATTTTTACAAAAAATTAAACAAAATAATACAAGATTCACGTGACACATTGCTGGCTCTCTTGTAGTTTGCAATGTAAAGTGCAAAAGTCATTGAATGGAAAATCAGCGTAATTAAATCCACAGGTTTGTGTTGGGGTTTCCATGAACCTGTTTTCTATTACACATTGGGCAGTGTATCATTTCATTAGTCCCGGTTCACTGGAGTCCCCTGTATGTGAGACTGTTTCCTATAATAGATTAGAAAACATAAATACGTAACCATAAAATGTGTAGTCTACAGTTTGAGTAAATGAGGGCAGAAGGCCAGGAAGCATCACATAAAAGCTTTAAAATATTGACTTAAGACCCTTGGATCCCTGAAAGCTGAAGAAAAAGAAAGAGACACTGGAAAAAGTGCACCAAGAAGATACTGTCACCGTTGGGGGAGGGAGGAAGAAATATGTTTGATTTATATTCTGTTACAGCAGAAACCTTCATCCCATTTTGTTAATGAACATGTTCTACAGACGTATATAATTTGAACATTTCTTTCCTAATAGCAAGGTGTAGTGAAGACACAGAACAGACTTCCTGCATCAGTTATCTTTGTTTTTAATTAGGTCCACTACCTTATGGTTCTGTCTGCCAACTGGGCTTATGTGAAAGACGCCTGCCGGATGCAGAAGTATGAAGACATCAAGTCAAAGGAGGAGCAGGAGCTTCATGATATCCACTCTACTCGCTCCAAAGAGCGGCTCAATGCATACACATAAACACCACCTTCCAGTTCTATCACTCAAATGCATTGGTGTTTAAGTAAGGGCCATCCAACCATCCAATCTTTTGAAAAAGAAAATGAAAGTGCTTCTCATCAATGATATGGGGGGGTGACCTATGAATCACCCGAATGCACGTCTTTGTTGCGTAGCACTTCATTTCCTAATTTGTTAAACTGGTGTAATCAGATCTCTTCTACAAGCTCCTATCCAGCCTTTTATTTTTTTCTTTTTAAAATTTCTCAAACTCACTTAATTCTGTAAGATCAAAGAGACTAACGTTGTCAAATGCAGAGATTTGATTTTTAACCACTTCCATGTGTTATACATTACACCTTTTGCATTCTTTCTTATGTTTTGAAAAGAAAAGTAGCTTTTTATACTTTTTAGTTTTGATTTCAGTAACTAGTTTAACTACAGGTAACCTTCAAAGGGACCACTGTACATTATGAAAATAGACAGAAATGATATCATGACTCGAAACACAAAAATCCTGTCTGAAGATCAGAGGCCGTGTCGCTCTAGGCCCTGGTTAATGTTTTCATCAATCTAAGGTGCAATTTCTAAATTTGTAAGAGTAGGTTTAAAAAAAGTGCTTCTTATCTTTGTTAACACTATTTTTTTCTTGATGTACTTAAAAGCATTTCTCTCTGATGACTCATGTTTCTGTTGTGAGCATGTAGAAACAGTGATGCTAATGCATGGTTAGTTACCTTTTTAAGATAGTGACACCGGGCTTACCTTTTAAAGTTTAGTATAGCAATGACTTTAACAGAAATAACTACCATGGACTGTTGGCGAATGATCGCTTTGTGACTTAAGCAGTGGCTGGATTGGAACTTTTAATATGCTAATGTGGAACATTAATTACCTTTATGAAGGTGGTATATTAAAAATAAGCACACTAACCCCTCCGAAGTTGTTTTACCTACTTTAAAGCATTTTAATGGATTGCACCTCTGTAAACGATCCCTCCAATGTGTATGATATATTTGAAAAGGCTTCCATTAATATAATAGCTTTGCTTGCAGCCTTCCAATCTATGTTGGTTTACCTGTAGTGTTTTTTAAAGTGAGGTCAGAGGCCACTATACAACGTGTCCTTTCAAAGTGTAGTGATATCTTGTGTTTTTATTTCAAGTAAGTCATTTTAACCAGATGTTCATTCGTATTCATTTATAAGACGTACCTATATCAAAGGAATAAAAAAAACCAATCAGTATTATTGGACCAAATTTGGTGTTTGTTTTAACCTTAACTCTTCTTCCGGTTATTTCTAATGCTACAAGAATGCTGTAAAGTGTCTTTTAAAATGATGTAGCCTGACAAGACTTTCTTGTCAGTGTATAAAAACTAGGTAGTATTGTGCACTATTTGACCATTGTGAAATCTTTTCTCAGTGTAAGTGCATTTCTAATAAAATTTATTGAGTGAAACAATGACTAGTTGTGCACCATCCATAATTTTACAATTCTTGTAGTAGGTAGGGGGTGTGTTACTAGGGTTATCTGTGGCATGATTATGCATTCTGTAGTATTATTTAATTAATTTGGGGTTTTGCTTCTTTTTTTTACACTTAGGTTATCTTACTGGTTCAACATTTTTCTGATATATGCAGTATTACAGATATTCAGCAAAAGTATTAATGGGCTTCTTTAAATTCTATCTTATAGTGTTTCGGTTCTGTGTCTTAACAGTTTGTGATGATTTTTAAAACTGTCTTTTAAACTCATGTAATGATGTTGATGTTTTTGGCTTTTTTTTTTTTTCCGGGTATTAGAGTTTGTATTTTCACAAAGAGTGCTTTGTAGCAGGCATTACAATTAATCTGTTTTGTACATAAATGTGCCAACAGCTTGATGGTGGCGTTTTTGAAATGTAGAACAAAGTGCTTGCAAATGTAATAAATACACTTGTGTACTTTGTGTACTTATTATTAGTTTCTGCAGTGTGTTTTTGTTTTTTTCTTTCTTGTTTTGTTTATTCCTTTTTCCTGTGTGTGCATTCTTTCCAATTCAATCGGTGCTATTTCCTTAGGATGCTTATTGACTTGATTGAGCCGACCTAACTCTTCACAATTAATGAAAAGTCTGTGCATGACCTACAGTGAGGGAATGCTGGGGAGAGGGGAGAGGGTGAATTGGAGGCTGTGGAGGCCATTCCATTTAGCAAATGATAACGATTCCCAGTTTATGCTGTTTCCTTGCCTAATGTTTACTGTTTTGTGTTTTCTTTAGTGTTTCATAAACTAGCAGAGAAACAAAAATGTCTAATGCAATTCAGAAAGAAAAAATGATTTATTGGTTTGCTTGAAAATGTCAAGGTAAAACCAATGAAATGAAAAAAAATTTTTTTCCAGACTTCATTTGTCTTGGATGTATTTCTTCTGGCCAAATCAAGTAATGGCAATTTACAAATGATAAGATAGTTATCTAAAAACCTAAACTTTCATAAAACCTAAGGAATTATATTATTCTTTATTTATGTATTATTGTAAATGACAATTTGAAAATTTCATAAAGTTAAATTACTAATAGCTACAATAATTATAAGTGGATCATGGGAAAATGTCTTGTTTTAAAAAATCACTTTGACAACAATAAAAAAAATTATCCCCTATTCAAACCTTATGAAATAATAATTCTTATTCTTTCCAGGATTTATGAGATGCTTTAACTTCGTTGTTGTTGTGCTCATTTGTGTCCAACTCCTTGCGACCCCATGGACTGCAGCCCGCCAAGCTCCTCTGTCCATGGGATTTTCCCAGGCAAAGAATACTGGAGTGGGTTGATATTTCTTTTGCAGGGGATCTTCCAGACTCAGGGATCGAAACCAAGTCTCATGCATCTCCTGCACTGGCAGGCAGATTCTTTTACTACTGTGCCACATGGGAAGCCCTTCTAGGCATAGCAACAAGATAAGAACTAAACGTTAAAGAACTTCAACATGAACAAAAATTTCATGATAAATGCGTTTCAAAAACTGATAATTATAAAATAATCTTTGAAAAATTAAAAGTTCATTTCTCTATATAAAAATATATGCTTATATTTCAGTTCAGTTCAGTCACTCAGTCATGTCCAACTCTTTGCGACCCCATGGACTGCAATACACCAGGCCTCCCTGTCCATCACCAACTCCTGGAGTTCACTGAAACCAATGTCCATTGCGTCGGTGATGCCACACAACCATCTCATCCTCTGTCGTCCCCTTCTCCTCCTGCCTTCAATCTTTCCCAGCATCAGGGTCTTTTCCAGTGAGTCAGTTCTTCACATCAGGTGGCCAAAGTATTGGACCTTCAGCTTCAGCATCAGTCCTTCCAATGAATATTCAGGTCTGATTTCCTTTAGGATTGACTGGTTTGATCTTCTTGCAGTCCAAGGGGTTTTCAGGAATTTTCTTTAGCACCTCAGTTAGAAAACATCAATTCTTCGGCGCTCAGCCTTCTTNCATGAGTGAGCAACTGAACTGACTGAACTGAACTGTTGCAGGCACTGAAGGGCCAAGATTTCCAGAAGAGATGGAAGGAGGAGAGAAAAGCCATCTTTCTTACTAGGTACTGCTTGTCCACTTCCTGTTTCCTTTAGGAGTTGGATATGGAGACAAAGTCTACATTTGTGCTCTCAAATATCTCCATGGTTTCAGAGGTGATAAATATCCAGTTGTTGTTGAGGAGGAAACTAAGGTACACTGACCATCATCCACCCCACCCCAGCCCCACCTCAAACTTTTCTTTGCCAGTCCAAGGTTTCATGTCAGAGGAAATTAACCACCACAGGTGTTTTATAATGAACTTTCTTAAATCTTATCGCTTTCAATCAACAGTAATAAATGATACATTTTTTTTATACATGGTCTTAAAGTAGTACAGCTTTATTGGCAGATGGTTTCACTGATGTTATAATATAGTTATTACAAAGTGTTAGGGGAACACAGAAAAGGCCCAACCAGGAGAANTTCAATCAACAGTAATAAATGATACATTTTTTTTATACATGGTCTTAAAGTAGTACAGCTTTATTGGCAGATGGTTTCACTGATGTTATAATATAGTTATTACAAAGTGTTAGGGGAACACAGAAAAGGCCCAACCAGGAGACTTGTAGGGAAGAAAATGGGATTAAACAGAAAACAATCATTTTAGCATGGCACTGGGATTTTAAATTCTTACAACTCTATGAGGTTGTTGCTGTTCAGTCACTCAGTCATGTCCAAATCTTTGTGATCTCATGGACTGCAGTACTCCAGGCTTCCCTGTCCTTCAACATTTCCTAGAGCTTGTTCAAACTCATGTCCATTGAGTCAGTGATGCCATCCATCTGTCTCATCCTCTGTCTTCCCCTCTCCTCCTGCCTTCAAACTTTCCCAGCATTAGGGTCTTTTCTAATAAGTTGGCTCTTCACATCATGTGGCCAAAGTATTAGAGCTTCTCCTTCAGCCTCAGTTCTTCTAATGAATATTCAGGACTGATCTCCTTTAGGATGGACTGGTTTGATCTCCTACAGTCCAAGGGACTCTCAAGAGTCTTCTCCAACACCACAATTCAAAAGCATCAGTTCTTCAGCGTTTAGCCTTCTTTATGGTCCAACTCTCACATCCATATATGACTACTGGAAAAATTATAGTTTTGACTATACAGATCTTTGTTGGCAAAGTAATGGCTCTGCTTTTTTAATATGCAGTCTAGGTTTGTCCTGGCTTTTCTTCTAAGGAGCAAGCATCTTTTAATTTCATGTCTGCAGTCACCTTCTGCAACTCTTATGAGGTAGGTGGTTTGAGCCTCATTTTACAAATGTGAAAACTGAACTAAGAATGACCCAGTAGCTTTCCCAAAATCCCCCAGTTCATAGCAGCTGAGTTGGGAATAGAAATTATTCCACTCTCAAAATCCACATATCTTCTACTCCACTATGACAGGCATTGCTTCTCTCATTTAAATCTCTATGTCAATTAAAAGAGCACCCTGTGTGTGATTTACACTCCTGAGATGTTAATTTCACTGAAACAAATCGAATTGAGTTGGACCAAAACGAATTGAATTGAGCCATCACTAAAGAGCGGGTTTTTCTAGAAGGGATAAAGTTCTATCTTCTTCTTCCTGAAGATCTTGATATTCTCTGTCTCTCCATGTCCATTGGTAAAGTGAGTGTTTGGAGATGATGCTAAAATTCATTTCAAATAAATTCATCTATACCATTTTTCTAGATGGTTTTATTTGCGAAACAGAAATAGAGACAGAGATGCAGAGAAAAATGTATAGACAACAAGGAGAGAAAGGGTGAGGTGGGATGAATTGGGAGATTCATGTACTATATATATATATACATACTATTGATACTATACCTAAAATAGATAACTAATGAGAACCTACTGTATAGCTCAGGGAACTATACTCTGTTCTGTGATGAGCTAAATGAGCAGGAAATTTAAAAAAAAGAAAGGTTATATGTATATGTATAGCTGATTTACTTTGCTGTACAGTAGAATCTAACAACATCATAAAGCAACTACACTTCAATAAAAATTAATTTAAAAATTTTATTTCAGCTTTGAAAGGCTACTTTTCTGTGAATTGATTTGCCTGGGGTCACACAGCTAATGGATGACATTTCAGTGAAATGTTTTCCCTTGACTTTTATAATAAAAATGTCCCATATATAGCTAGAGATGAAATGGCAGCAAAATAAAAGCAACAAAACAAAATATTATGAGGGAAGGAATGAGTAAATAAATGTTTTTCAACTGTCATTACTGTTTCCTGGCTAAAGTAAAGGCAAAGTAAAATTATAATAGGAACGCAATGAGCTGCACTTTATTTTTCAAGGGATATTGATTGCAAATGTTCCTGTCCCCAGTTCTTTGGGCAATTACTGTTTATGAGTATCCCAATTGACCATCTCTGTCACCTGTCCCCAAAAAGGCTTGAATGAATTGACTTCATGAATACTTCCTTCAAGTACAACATTGCCCTCGTGGTGACAAAGGGGCATATTCAGCCCTTGTTTTAACCTTTTCATCTGATTGAAGTAAGTGTTCAAATGCTAAGAGGACAAAAGTAATTGCTTTAGATTTTTCAGCACAGATTGTTACCACATAGGGGAACATTGACAGTGTTTATAGGATACAGAATGATCCCAAGCCCCTGGAATTGCTTAATTGACTGCTCTTCTCTGAAATCACCTACTGGGAATCTCTGCCATCCTTGCATCTTAAATATTTCTTAAAGAGGCCATGCTCACTGAGATATCCCTTAAATTCGCCTTTTCTCAGATGAATGTCCCCATGCTACTATTCCCTCTCACCATGCTTTTCATAGACTCTGACTTCCTTATTTCAGGAATGGAGCTTGTATTGT
>SJYV01003867.1:0-28441 GCA_006410875.1 Neotragus pygmaeus | reverse complement strand
ATTCAAAAGCAGAGACATTACTTTGCCAACAAAGGTCCGTCTAGCCAAGGCTATGGTTTTTCCAGTAGTCATGTATGGATGTGAGAATTGGACTGTGAAGAAGGCTGAGCGCTGAAAAATTGAGGCTTTTGAATTTGTGGTGTTGGAGAAGACTCTTGAGAGTCCCTTGGACTGCAAGAAGATCCAACCAGTCCATCCTAAAGGAGATCAGCCCTGGGTGTTCTTTGGAAAGACTGATGCTAAAGCTGAAACTCCAGTACTTTTGGCCACCTCATGCGAAGAGCTGACTCACTGGAGAAGACCCTGATGCTGGGAGGGATTGGGGGCAGGAGGAAAAGGGGACGACAGAGGATGAGATGGCTGGATGGCATCACCAACTCGATGGACGTGAGTTTGAGTGAACTCTGGGAGGTGGTGATGGACAGGGAGACCTGGAGTGCTGCGATTCATGGAGTCGGACACAACTGAGAGACTGAACTGAAGAAGGGCACACTTCCCTTTCCCTGTGATGTTAACAAGATGTCTTCTGATTTAAAAAGGCAGTTTCATATACAGTACCATCTTTAAATGTCCAGAAAAAAAAAAGATTATTAGGAGAGATAATAAAATAAACTTATTATTTCTGGGCAACAGAGTGGGTTGGATTTGGGTACCGATCATTAACCATCATATGTATTTTTAATTTACAAAACAGACTGCCAGATTAATCACTGTCTTTGAAACTCATACTCCATTCATACTCTAACCCTCTGAATCCTTTCACCTGAAATGCCATTCTCTTTTTTCCCCAAATCAGTCACTTAGGATCAGGGCTTCTCTTCTTTCCTACCTATAATCCCCAACAACTTTCTCTGAATGCTCGATGCCTTCAACAATTAGCAACCATTACAGTAACTAAGTCATTTACTGAACACCTACTATAATGCTATAATCCTGGGCACTCTTATGTTATTACATTTAAACTTAACTGTTTCTATATGAGTCATTTCTTGGGGGGCAGGAACTGTTTTACATTTATGTTCATTTGTCTTATTGCCTAACATATTCTATCACAAAACAAGGCAGACGTTCTAAATATGGATTATTTACATACATTTGGAGGGGGGAAATACTTTTAACAGGGCCTCAAGGGGTATGACCTTCAACTAGGTTTAAGAACCACTGTACCAGAGAGTCAACAGATAGTTCTTCTCTCATAACTAAACACATCACCAATAAGCCCAGAAGATTCCCAGGAAAAACAGCTTGTGATACATATCAGGCTGCATGAACGGAAGAACTTGTTTTTAGTCACAGTTTGAGTGACAAGGTTACTGGAGTGGCATGCGGACAGTACTCTAATGACAGGGAGTCAAACACAGAGCTTCTCTTTGCCAACTGACAGCACTGTTAACAGTCCCTCTCCTCCAGACCTGGGGAGGGGTGCCTTTGTTTCTGTCCTTCTGTTTATACGCATCAGCTGTTGAACCTGTAATCATTTTACCCTAGTCAGAAAGCTCTTCCTAAGCCTACCATAATAAGCACAGTAGCATAATGGGGGAAGCAACAAATATAAAATTAACACAACGTGGCAGTACTTCAGGGTCTTATAATCAAGAATTCTACTTGAATTTTTCTAAATCAATAAGGATTCCCTGGTGGGTCAGTGGTCAAGAATCCGCCTGCAATGCAGGAACTGCAGGAGACACAGGTTTGATCCCTGGGTCGGGAAGATCCCAGGAGGAGGAGATGGCAACCCACTCCAGTATTTTTGCCTGGGAAATCTTATGGACAGAGGAACCTGGAAGGCTGCAGTCCATGGGGTCGCAAAAGAGATGTATATGACTGAGGAACTAAACAACATTCTTACCATTAGCTACAAATAAAATTTAAAAAACTGTAACTAATTTTGAAAATCTACAGCAATGGAATGAGGCATTTGCCACAAAGGGTCATCCTCCCATTTATTATTCTGTTTTGAGAGCTAGTGAAATATTAATAGGAATTGCCCAAAGCAGTCCATCTCATGTTCTTCAACATTCAGGCGGCTTCCTGCTGTGGAAGATGCAGAAAGAAGTTCCCTTGTGAGAATGAGTTCGACACTGCTATTGTTCACAGCCGAACCTCTTCCTATGGTTTAACATCCAACCTTTATCTTCCCCAGTAGACAACCACTAACATTCCCATCCTGCTAAGGACGCCAATGCTCTCCCCAGCCTCAAAGCCTTAGCATGCTCCCGCTGGACCCCATCTCCTCCCCAGTCATATGGCATCTTCCCTTGTAATGCCCTCTAGATTTGGACTCTTCTCCATTTCTATTAGGGCACTTCCCTTGTGGCTCAGCTGGGAAAGAATCCGCCTGCAATGCAGGAGACCTGGGTTAGATCCTAGGTTGGGAAAATCCCTTGGAGAAGGGAAAGGCTCCCCACTCCAGCATTCTGGCCTGGACAATTCCATGGACTGTATGGTCCATGGGGTCGCAAAGAGTCGGACACAACTGAGCAACTTTCACACACACCATTTCCACTAATTTATTTCAGGAGCTTGCATGCAACAAAACCACTTTCTGGGAATTTCCTGATGATCCAGTGGTTAGGATGATGTGCTCACACTGCTGATTGGGTTCAATCCCTGGTCGGGGAACTAAGATCCCACAAGCCTCCATTTGCCATCCATCCCCCATTAAAAAAAACAACTGCTTCCTATTTGATAATAACTACCTGTATACTTGCAGTTTTAATTGCTTACATGTTTCAATTAATTTAATCCTCACAACAATCTGATAAGGTAAGTGCTATTATCATCTCTGTCTTTCCAATGAGGAAATTTTGGCACTAAGAAGTTTAAAAACTTGTCCAACTTCACAACTATGGCAAACTAGGTACCACTGAAGCCTGAACCTAGCTGGCCTGGCTCCAGCCGGGCCTCCATCCCTGTGCTCCATCTTGCTTCTACTCTTTCTCCTCTTTAGTCCCATACTACTCAAAACAGTCTTTCTAAAACTCTGGGTAATTTCACCGCTCCAGGACCTGTTAGAAAACACTGCTCTTTCATCACATGAATGTCTGCTTTCTGATTAGTTCAAAATGTGAACCAGATCAAATTATGCTCAAAAATCTATTCTCTCACCGATTAGCTGTGCAATTTTATGCAACTTACTCAACCTGTGTGTTAACAAACTTGAAAAAGTTCTTTCACTGTTGAGAGGAATTGAGCAAAGTACTTGGTACAGAGCCTGCCTGGCTCTCAAGACTGTATGAGCTCAGTAAGAGCTAAATTTCTGGGCTCATATGAAAGCTTCACCCTCTGTAAGGTATCGCCAGGCTCAAGTCCATTCTGCTCTCTTGTCTCCTCCCACCGGGAAGGCCTGATTACTCAGACGGTAGCTACCATTTCCCAGTACCTTGAGTCCAGAATGATTTACAGTACACAATCACTACACCTGATTTCCTCTTGCTGTAAGTCCTCTAAAACAGTGTTTAATCGGAAGACATACTTAGTAGAATGGTCTTCTTTACAACCTGCTTCACAGGGATGTATACAGAGAGCCTCACCAGCTCAACTCTAAGTCCCCAGTATACTGAAACTGTCTCCCTGGCACATACACTCAAAAGCTTGCAGACCAACCTAAATGTAGTCTATAAAAAGAGAATCTGAGAAATGTATTACGTGAGAATGCTCTACATTTAATGTCAATGTGTCACTCGATGAGCCTAGAATTCAAAATGGGACATATCGAAACTATCTTATTTAAATGATTTGAAACTGGACCAAAGGAGGAGCAGCCTAAAGTTCTATCAAAACTGAAAGTTTCTTTACATTATAAGGCCAGAACCAAAAGAGAAATTTAAGAAGACATAAACAACCACATGCAGCTTTACTGAATTGAAAGATGCTGACAGATCTGATAGAGAAATACGCCAATTTATTCTTTGCTTCTTCTGAGCTCAGCATAGAGTCACAAAATAAAGACTCCTGAGATGAGGACTGTGGGCTGATTCGGACTGGGCTGGCCAGACGCTGACTGACTCCAGCCAACCAGCCAATTTAAGAATGGCACCGGTTAAGACAGTGATGGTGTTTAAGAACTTACTGACCCCCCCATTTCCACCCCCCGTATATACCCACCATTAGAAAAATGACTCAGAGCGTATGTACTCCTTTAAGGACAGCATCATTTCCTCAAAACATGAACCACAATCTTATCAATGAAGAGACACAAAAACTTAAAACTAATGAATCCTTAAAACTGAGACTTAGATTGACTTAACGGAGTCAAAGCTAAAGCCAGGCCCTACCAGAGATGTGAATTCATTATTTTATTTTTTATATCCTAACAACATTCAAGCTCTGGGTTTATCACCAGAATACACACATTCCAAGAGAAAATTCATGCGCAAATTTAAAAAGAGACATTAGTGTCTTGTTGACTGAAACCAACTACTCAGGGCCTAGAAGAACCAAAATGTTAAGTCTATCAACAAACTGTCATCAGCCTGTCAGATCCGCCTGCATCTCCCTCTCCTGAAGACTTCTAAGAGCACCTGCACCACTTGCTCGTTCTGACTTCGGGATCTTGCTCGGGCTGGGCCCGTTCTAGGCTGGCTTCAGCGATGTTTGGCACCATGAAGCACACTGCCAGTCCTGGGTGTGTTGCTAATGGGTCAGAAAGTGTCCCTGGAAACACAGCGACACCAATAAGAGTTCACACAGTTGTTCGAAAGTGAAGCGTTCTGGCAAAGCTTGACAAACAAGAAATTCCCCCAACCCACCTCACTTTTAGCAGCAAAGTAAACTCAAGAGAACATCAGATAAGACCAGCCTCCTCTTCCTGCAGTCCAGCCCCTGCAGAGCAGTTCTCTATAGACCCTGAGGCTGGGAATTGTATAAACTATGTATATTAGAACTATGTAAATTAGAACAAATCATCAGGGTTACTCTGAACCATTCCTGTATATTATTTTTTCTTGTTTTTCTTATACACTTAAAGAAAAAAGAATTCAACAGAGAAAGCCAAATGTTTGCAATCTCCTTCTATATAGCAACATCTTATGAACCATCTGCTGAAATAAAATGCCATTGTGACTATAGATGGAATAAATGTCCAAAAATAAAAACTGGTGGAAATCGGGAATGTTTTGGGGGCAGTAACAAAAGTAAAACTGGCTGAACAGTCTTTAGATCGCATGCATAGTAAAGTGTAATTAGACCTTAGAGAAACACAAAGGAAAAGAAGCATAACTCAGGTGGTGGTAAAATAAGGGAATAAAAAATTACAGCAGAAATTCCAGAGTTCCTATTTCTGGTTTATGTCACCTAAATAAATGCAAAAACAGCTGGGACAACATAAGAACCCAGTCTGACCTCTAACAGGGCAATACTGGGTAATAAAGACAACATCCAACTATGGACTCAATTTACACTGAGAGGGATGGACCTGGTGTGGATTTCAACGCTGCTTCTGTTCCAAAAAACTAAATGGCCATGCTGCGGGGCGCTCTGCAAGACATGGACACACAGGAATCCGAGACCCAGAGGAACAATACGCCAAGGGCCAGCACCTTTTCTGAGGCACCTGAAGGAAAGAAAAGCGTCGAGAAAGATTTCTGGAGCTCAGGCGGGCTTGCTGTAAGTCACGAGAGAAGGACGGGAGGTGACCAAGGTTATACTGGACAAAAGGAACGGCAGCTGAAGACCACAAAGTGTGAAACAGCTCAGTGTTCAGGGAAACGATGCACCTCGTTTTTGAAAACTGATTAAATATTGGTTAAACATGATTACAATGGTTCATCATCCCATTATTTGACATTTCTGGCAAGTTATGTTCACTAACATAACGTAGCTTTTAGGGTAAGGATATTTAATTGTGCAAAATGTCAATGTAATTTAACAAAAAGAAACAAAATGACTACAGTAAGAGTAAGACTTTGCCCAAGATATTTATGTGAAACAGAGTTCTGAGAAGAAAACACAATAATTATGGTTTTGCTGAATTCAGAGAAACACTGTCTCTGCGCTCTGGATGGGCCTCAGATGCTGCGGTCTGTACATTCGGCTCAAGACAACATTACACGTCCAATGACACAAGGAGCTCAAATTAGAAGAGGCAGCACTGGACTCCACAACACACTGTGTGTCACCCCAGGGGAGCCATTCGGCGAGCACGCGTCAGACTCCACGGGATGACTACAGGCCCCTAGTATCTGCCTCTGTCTGTGCGGCTGGCAGTAGAAAAGGCTCAGCGCTATGGAGAAAAGGGTCTGGGAAGTCAAAGGGCCACAAGGAAAAGGAGTAGTGCCGCCAGGGAAGAAATCCTGTCCCAGTTCCACTGTCGGTCCACAGCAGCCTCCTACTTTCCCTCCCCCGGCCTGATTCTGCCCGAGGGCCCCATTTCCAAAGACCAGGGTCACCATCAATGGTTTGCACCGAGAGGGAAGATATGATTCCCGGCATTTCCAACTGACACCCAAAATACTCTGAACACAAAAACATCGTTATTTGGGTGGTGACATTTTACAGCAGGGTTGTCCAAAGAAGCTTCTTACAATGACATAAATGTCCTGTAGCTGCACTGTCCAATATAGCAGACATTAGCCAGGATCTTGAAACACAGCCAATGCAAGTGAAGAAGTGAATATTTTACCTAAAATTTCAACAGTCATATAAGGCTGTGGTATGGAAGCTATAGTATGGAAGACTGTGGTCAATATCCAGCATACGGAAGCCAAATACTTGAATGGTCCAACCTTAAAAATGTCAATAAGCGTTACATGAGCAATAACAGCTTCCACAAAAACACCAATTTATGAGCTTTTAGAAAACAATTCTTAAGTACAGACTTACCAAAAAATCAAAAGGACATATTAAACTTTGAGTGTTCGTGTGTGTTTTACTCTATCAGCCAACACAGCCAAGATAAGCCTAAGGAGACACAACTAAACAATGTAGCATCCTGGATGGAATCCTGGAACAGGAAAAAGGATGCTAGGAAACATGAAGGAAGCCGGAGTAATGCACGGACCTTAGTTAATAACACGTCGTGAACGCCACTGGTGACCCAGTGGTAAAGACTGCCTGCCAGTGCAGGGGAGACAGGTCTGCGCCCTGGCCCAGAAGATGTCACAGGCCGCGGGCCGCAACCGCTGAGCCCACGCGCCACAGCGACTGAAGTCCAGGTGCCTAGAGCCTGTGGTCCGAAACAAAAGAAGCCGCTACCAGGACAGCCTGCTCACCGCAGCTACAGATGCCCATGGGCAGCAATGAAGGCCAAGTGCAGCCATAAAAATGCTTAAAATGGTGGCTCAGTATTGGTTCACTAGTGGTTAACAAAGGTACTACACCAATGTAAGACGTTAGTGAGAAACTGAGATATAGGAGATCTTTCCGTGCTCTCTTTGCAAGTTTTTTGGTAAATCTAAAATGTTCTAAAATAAACTTGCTTAAAAAAAAAAAATCTATGTTAAAAAAAACCCCTAGGTTCATAAAGGGAACTCTGCTCAGTATTACATAACAACTTAAATGGGAAAAGAATTTTTAAAAGGATACATGTATAACTGCTGTGCACTTGAAACTACCACAACATTGTTAATCAACTCTGCTGTTCAGTCGCCCAGTCGTGTCCAACTCTCTACGACCCCATGACTGCAGCACATCAGGCCTCCCTGTCCCTCACCATCTCCCGAACTTTGCACGAGTTCACTCATGTCCATTGCATCAGTGATGCCATACAGCCATCTCATCCTCTGATGCCTCTTCTCCTTCTGCCCTTAATTTTTCCCAGCAGTTAACTATATTCCAGTACAAAAAANCAGTCCCAGGCCCGCTTTTCTAGATCATATCCCCAGTACCTCAGGGTCATCAGATCACACGCCTTCCTCAATCATCTCCCAGCCATCCCTCTCTCCACTCCACTTTCTCATATATGCAACTGCAGGAGAATGTTTCTAAGGTTGTGACTATGTCAGTTCACTTAAAAAAGAAAAAAAAAAAAAAAAAAACCCGGAAAACTATGCTCAGTAAAGATGCTGTAGCAGTTTTAGTTTTATCTTAATGAGAGAATCCTGTCGAGGGACCCTGGCTAAGAGCGCAAGTAGCGCTCTTATTCTACCTTTCCTGTAAACAGAACACTGAACTTTGGGGCTCCCATTCTTATATCTGATAAACTGAGTACATATTTAGCTGAGTAAATGTTTTCAAGTCTATGAAGAGGAATCTTGAAGTTCTTTATTTACTTGAGCAATTTTCTTTCAAAGGCTTCATGAAAAGGTATTTAATTTTCCACTTCTTTGATCACAGATTTTTTAAACTTTAGAAACTAACATCTAGATAGCAGATTTCAGGTGTATACCAGGCTGGACTATAAACCTGTAAATATAATTCACATTCATATGGTGCTGGAGAAAATAAAATGTTTAATCCTTTCCATTTCTGAAGTTACCAAAATACTAGTGTAAAGTTCACACTATTTTAAATAGCTGGAAAGTTCTACTTTAAAGTAATCCTCCTTAAAAACATTACTCAGCATGTTCTACATACAATTGTTTAATAGAAACCTATTTCCATAAATATTTCCTTAAAAAGGGGGGTGGTGGTGTCATGGACATAAAATTGAGATTGATGGTTACAAAACATGAAGTGTCATAATTACTTAGAAGCTCTCTGCATGGGCCATGTTGTTATCAGTATGTCTACTTTTATAACTGGCAAACACACTGAAAGGCAATTAACCTTTCAAGTCTACATGTTCTAGGACAACTCCAATAACTCTTCAGAGTTCTGAAAGTAAGCTCTGTTAATGTTAAAAACAAAGGCCTCAGTATGTCAGACATATCTGGATGGACAGAGCAGTTATGAGTGTTTCTAAATTAGCTCAGAAAACTTTTCAATACACCTGTCTTACCAAGTCTGTTTTCATTCAGAACACCGTGCATACCTCTAGCACAGCTCTCAAAACTGAATTATTAAATACATCTATATCTCAAACCCTTTGCACTAAGCAGTGTACCCTTAGCCTAGGAAAAACTCAGTTTGTTCATGTAATTCACCAGGACACCGGGGTAAGCAGTCTTAATGTACTGTTGACAAGAGACGTATTAATGCCACAGGTGTTAGTTTCTGCAAAAATCCATCAGTCAATAATGTATTAAGAATTCATCAAAATTCTACGACTATCACGACACATACTCAAGGGAAAAAAAAAAACCCGACTAGACCTAAGAGACAGCCAGAGAACACTCAAACCAACAGCAGAATATACATTCACCTCAGGTATACAGCAGAACATTCTCCAGGACAGACCATATGCCAGGCCATAAAACAAGCCTCAATAAATGTAAAAGAACTTTTATCAGTATGCTCTATAAGCGTAATGGAATTAAAATAGAAATCAGCAGCAAAAGGAATTCTGGGAAATTCACAAATATGTGGAAATTAAACAACACACTCCTAAATAACCAATAGGTCAAAGAAAAAAAACAACAAATTGGAAAATATTTTGAGATTAATGAAAACAAAAACGACCGCACACCCAGATTTATGGGAAGCAATTAAAGCAGCATTTAGAGGGAAATTTAAGGCTATACTCTAAGTATTTATAAATATTTACATTAAAGGAAAAAGTGTCCCATAGTTCACTTCAAATTGAGGTTGCTATTCTTTTATTTATAAAAGTCAACCCGTTCCTAAAGCAGGTAATCAATCATTTTACATCAGGTTATCGGAGAATATGCAGATGAGAAGTCTGCTTCTTTTGCGAGACCTTTAATATCTAATAAGAAAGGAGAAGAGAGAGAAAGAACATGCTGAAAGCTTACACTGTTGACACACAACACTAACAGCTACATTTGAAAATAACTTCTATAGTCTTTCAGGGCAACAACTGTGCAGGTATGCGTATGTACATCAGCTGCTCCAAGAAGGCAGACAGAGGGCACCTGAACACAAAGAGAATGACTTTCCGAGTCAAACACTAGTTCTTTCTCAGTCAGCAACCTACACTTGTTGCTCAGTGGCTCAGTCGTGTCTGACTCTGTGTGACCCCATGGACTGGAGCACGCCAGGTTCCCCTGTCCTTCACTATTTCCCAGAGTTTGCTCAAACCCATGTCCACTGAGTCAGTGACACATCCAACCATCATCTCGTCCTCTGTCGTCCCCTTCTCTCCTCCTGCCCTCAATCTTTCCCAGCATCAGGGTCTTTTCCAGTGAGTTGGCTCTTCACAGCAGGTGGCCAGAGCACTGGAGACTTTATTGGTCTCCAGGAAAAAACTTGCAGGGCCACAAGTTTCCACGTCTACACTAAGTGAGGCCATGAGCCACAGATTCACCTGGATATCAGATGCAGACAATGTGAACACAGCTTCTGGGAAAATTAACACCAATTTCAGGTTCAAGATCTACTCTGACTCAGCTAGAACATGTGACTTTGAGAAAGTCTTAATCATTATTATCTTCTCGAATAGGCTGGCAAAGAAACCTTTCGAGCTACTGATTTTTTTCTAAAGCGGTTCAGTACATTTAAACAGAAACCCCATCCTTCCTTCCAAAGACGAAGTACCTGCTTTCTTTCATTACTACAATTTTGCATATAGCTTCACTGTGCTTCTCATCATACCCAGAAAGTATAGTGAAAGCACCTATGGCTATATTCGTTAAATACTTTTTTTTCCCCTGAAGGTTACAGAAAAGCAGGACAGTTATTTTCTACGGGAAAAATGCCTGTGTTTTACATCTGCTAACAAGTATAACATCTGTTTATTTAATTTCAAAAAGTTATCTGGCTGACAGGAGGGATTATGTTCCTTTATACTTTTCTATTAAACTACTTTGACAAACATTTAAAAAGCATGAAATACAGACATCTGATTTTTTTGAGTGCACTACAGATAATTAAAAACCACTAATAACTGCAAATCCTTATTTTTTCTCTTAATTTTACTTTTCAAAGCCAAGCATTTTTATAGATGTTGATAAATAAAATGTAAACTTGATTAAAGCTCAGTGTAGACAGCAGACAAGGAAGGAGACATGGATAATAAAACCTCTGAAAAACTACAATTTGGCTGCATTACTAATCTCAGTCCAGTTTGGAGACAGACTGAAATCAAAATTACATAAGTAAGAAAGCACATTACATTAGTTTTGTATCAGGTGCAGGGAAAAGATAAGCGAGACTTAACTAGAAATCTGGGCAGCAATACCAGTTTTAGGGCCAATCGTAGTTTTTCATAAGGAAAAGGGCAGAGCTGGCTTTTAGCTTATTGCTGTATATTCTCTATTTTATATCTAGTCATTCTGTGGAGTAGACCTAGATAATGTGGAGATCCTTGCACGCCTGCACCAAAAAGAACTGAAACAAATTTAGTCTATGAAGCTGTACATTGTGGTTTCTTTGTCCTTTTAAGAAAGAAAGAGACTCTAAAACATTTGTTGACTTATACACTGACATCTGGAAGACTACTGTAGTGTTTTTGGTATTTTTATGACTTTTCTGATTATGAAACTAATATATGCCTATAAAAATATCCATTATAGAAAAGCGTGTTATAGAAAGCAACAGTTCTCAGTCTTTCCAACAATCAGAGAAAGCATGACAGTCTTCTTTTTCCTTGTACTGTAGTACGTGCAAGAGCGTGAGGACGTTTCAGTAAGTCTCTCTACTTTTTTCTCCAAAGCTCTCAGCAGAGCCTCCTGGCTCTAAAGCTAAACATTTGCAGCATCAACTCAACAAAGCCTGGTTTGTCTGTCTTTCCATCTTTTTCCAAACATGAGTGAGGATGGATGATCTCCCTCTAGAAGGGATTCATTTAGCCAGAGAAGTAAAACTGAATTAAAACTGCATCTATGAATACACATCAAATTTCTCAGCTATCAAAATTACTTGTTTACTTGACACAGCTATAAAAAAGCAAATTGATCACCTGAAAAAACAGTATGAAATAAAACGTGCTTCAGAAAAACTCTATGCTGCTGTGAGGTGTCTTAGATGCTGAAGAAGGATTCAATCACTTCACAGATCTGGTTCCACAGTCTTATAAAACACTGTCAAACTGTGAAATAATGTTCTATTGTTAAAGGAGGACAGAGAATGAAGCCAACACTAGCTGCACTATTATTGTGTATTCTAAGATTACGGGCCATTTTCATTTAACATGATCTCAAGTAGGTAATCTGTTCAGTCCTTTAGGACAATAGAGCATCAGATATAATCAAAAGCCTCCTCTGAGATTATGCACTAAATTTTTAATAGAAACAAGAATCCAGCAATAGGAAAATATCTAAGTCAATTATAGAATATTAACTTTACAAATATCTAAAAATATTAAACCATTAAAAATATTTAGTAAAACAAATATGAAAATGGTAACATATGTTGTATTTTAAGTCCTGCTATAATTATAGCACTATAAAAATGTTTGTACAATGATAAAACCTAGAAGAGATCTGTAATAGTAAAAATGCTGGAGTGAGGAGTTTACGTGGGCCTTTGAATTTCCTATTTTTTTCTACTAATATCTGTTAAAGTAATTTTAAATGTTAAGAAAAATGGAAAAACTGATAATAAAATGAAAATATATTCTTTTTCCTCTAGCAATCCATTTCAAACCATACACATTGTCCAGGAAAGTAAAAGACCTATGAAATAATGACACGAAGAAGCCCCGCAACGATCAGTGTTCTGACTGAAAACACGCTGCTCTCTTGTTCTCTGTGAAGTTTACAGCTTTAAGGTCCAAAATACATTTCCTCTCACTTAAGAAAAAAACTGATGCTTTCTGTAGTTTTCAAAAGCAAAATATTACAAAAGTCTTTGCCATTTTGCTAAATGTAGATTTTAAAGCTCTGCTGTTAAAGAAAAACAAATTAAAAATCAAAGCCATTGTTAGCATGAAAAAAACACTATTTAACCACTAATAATTATTACCTGTTTCAATAAAAACATCAGGACAGAAAATGTAAGAACTACTGCTAGAAATGAGACCAAAGCAGGCTCTAAGCTCTCCTACATGATAAAGAAGGAAACATACCAAGCCATTGTTTATAGCATCCTTAAGATTTCTAAAACGCTGTCTGAGGGGAAAATATACCTCTCCTAGATACTGAGACCATAGAGAACATTCTCCCACAAGTCCTGCCTGGAGACGCCTATAATAACCAAAGACTCCAGGCTCCTCCATCCATGGGATTCTCTGAGCAAGAATACTGGAGTGGGTAGCCATTCCCTTCTCCAGGGGATCTTCCCAATCCAGGGATCGCACCCACGTCTCCTGCATTGCAAGGGAGATTCTTTACCATTTGAGCCACCAGGGAAGGCCTAATACTGAAGGACACCTTATAGAAAATATAATAAGGAGTTTTTTCCAAGGCTGTTTCATCTATTATTTCTAATACTAGCCAAAAGCATAATCCTAAAGCTCCACTCAGCCCAAGAAATAGACAACAGTGAGGTCCCCAACAGGATGCTGGGCTAAATACCCACCTCTCTGCTTTCCAGTTTAACCCTAAGAGAGACCAGAGACTACCAAGAACAAAGAGACTACTTGTCTTTCACACATCCTCCCTCAACATCATGCTTTCAGCTCAGCTCTGGGACAGGGTACACAGTTCCGAGTTTGAGGTAGTTTTAGGACAAGCACCTGGCCAGTTATGTGCATCAAGTCATGTGACTTAAGTTACCTGAGCCAGTGGCTGGAAGACACCCTCTTGCCTCTTGTGTGTCTGAGAAACATTAGTACAATTAACGGCAGGGAGCTCAACTATCTGCTTAATGCGAGCCACCGCCTTACATGCACTAATGCATTAGGTCTTGAATCCTGACTGTGTCTCTAGGAAGGCAGACTGTTCCCATTCTGAGGACGGTAGACCAAAGCTGCTTCCCAAGACCCCACGGCGGCGCCTGCCAGGAGCAGTCAGAGTCTGAAGGGGAGTCAGGCCTGGAGCACGTTACCGCAGGTGTCTCTCGTTCCACACCCACCAGGAGGCAGAAGAGAGGACATACCTGCCAAAAAGACCAACATTTTCCTCAAAAAAGGCACTGCTGTTTTCCAGTTGCTCAGTTGTGTCTATCTCTACAACTCCACGGGCTGTAACCCAGCAGGCTCCTTGGTCCATGGGATTTTCCGGCAAGAATACAGGAGTGCCTTGTCATTTCCTCCCTCAGGGGATCCAACGCACATCTTCCACAGAGCAGGCAGATTCTTTACCACTGAGCCACCTGGGAAGCCCACTTTACAGGCACCATAATCAGTTCTTGTAAGGTTTTTTCCCCCAATAGGTAATTCTATGGATTCGAAGATGCCTTTGTCTACATCTTTTAATCTCTGAAGTGCATCTTAAAAATGATCCTATTTCATAATTTAACTGCAGAAATTTCTTTTCTAGGTGGTATACATATTCACTGAAATAAATATCCTTATATCTACAATTTTTAAAAATATGTGTGTGAATTTTCTTAAGACTGAATTCTTGAAAGTAGAATTGCTGGGTCATTTTATGGTCTAACCTGTATCACCTAGCCACTGTTCAGAAAAACCAACTGTGTTCGCACCAGCTTCTACTGGCGGGAGGCGACAAACCCATATCCTCACACCCTCGCCAAGAGAGGGTGGGCCCATGTTCATCAGCTTTTCTCACCGGACAGGCGAAATGCCCATTTCCCCACCTCATTTCCTTTATTATTACCCTCAACTTACTTTAGGAAGGATGTCTAACATGTCACTACGCACAGACAGTGAGTGCCATGAGACGGCTGTCCGTGCCTCGCAGGTGAGCAATTCAGGACTGCCGAGAAGTTTCCATTTCTGGTTTACTCACACCTGATGGTTAACAAGGGCATTAATGTACGGCAGGGAAAGTACGGTAGCCAGCTGAAGATCAATCCCCAGCTCTGCCTGTAAGAGGCATTCGTTAACTTCTGCACCCACAAGATGGCACTAATAATGCCAACCTTTCAATGCCTCAAATCAGAAATCACGTATAACTTTGAGGCACATATTAAATGCCCCATCAACAGTAGCCATGCAATGATGACTTAACTATTATCGCTCATGGTGGTCAAAACTGAAGACCCCAAAGAAACAGTGCGTTTCCTTAGATACTTCTTTCTCCAAACAGCGACGACTGGTCTTCAGCCAGTTCCCCCACCTTCCTGGGCTCCAGTCCCCTCGAAAAGGAACACTGCATAGGAACTGAAAGTTCATCCTTAGCACCTATTTAGAAATAGTCCATTCAGATGGCAGAGGGCGAAATACATACAATGAAAGGCAAACTTGCAAACTGCCCTCATTCTTGAGGGTTAAACGCAACATTTTCAGTTTCGTTAACAAGACTGGTAACAATTCTTATCAATAGGCAAAGAAATACTTCAAAAACTATATCAATATGCTCATTTTGAAACACTGAAGGAAAAAAACCTACCCTATCTTATTTTTTAGGTATGATGTTCAAATACCTGAAATGAGACTTGTGTACTGAAATTTAGGACTTACGAGCTGTTGTGAAAACTGTAACTAATCAAACCCTAGTTCATGTTCCTGGTTCTCAGGAGCATACTCAATGGACATTCTTTTCTCAGTTACACAGGAAATGTATTCAAATGCCCCCACCACCACCCGTGACAAGGAGAAATCCCATTATATTTCCTTTAACTCAAAGCACCCCTGTCCTTCACTCCTAGTCTCCAATACCTGTGCAGGCCCATATCTCACAGCCTGATAACTGTGACCCAGGAGGCTGAGACTCCAGGCTCCCCTCCTAGAAATCATTAGATTTACACAGAGGATACTTTCATCCTTAGCCAATAACCTTCAGAGGCTTAAGGACAAAATCAGACTCTTACTGAGTTTTCCTTGCTTGGCTCCAATTCTATCTTATTTTCCATGCTGTCACAGACTATCACCTTATTCTAACACTCCTGTCTCAAACACAAGCCCAGTCCCGCTCCCCCTCCCCCTGCTCAACACTAGGACCAGTGCAAGTCACGCCTCCTCCACGCAGCTCTCTCCGACTTGAGCTCTTACCAATCTCTTTCCCTCTAAGTTACACTGGCAGTTAAAGTGTGTGACCCAACTTCAGCATTCTCTCAAATACCAGATCAGCACTAACAGCTGTGACACCTTAACCTCCACGGCTACCATTTCCTCACCTGTAAAATAAGGAAGTCTCTTCCTGTTCTGAAGATCCTCTAATTTTACACACTCTTGCACAGTTTCACATATTTACCTCATTTCTCTTATTTTAGAGACAAAAGGGACAAAGTACATCTATTTCTCCCCCAACTCTCAAAGCCACTTACCCCAGAATGTGGCTCATGGAGATGCTACGTAACCGTGAAACAGGGCCACCAAGACCGAGTTTTAAAGCAGTTTAGGAACCTGGAAAGGAGGTTCGAGCCAGACAAAGATCATGTGATGATCTACTGCCGGTATTCTTCAAGAGTCAAAGGTCTGTCTCTAGAAAATAGGGATCCAGCTCAAGAATGCAATGAGCCCAGGTTTGAGAGCTCAAAACAGTCTCTTAATTCCTAGCTGAAATAGAGGTACAAATTCCTAGCTCAAATAGAGGTACAAAAAAAGCCACTAGAAGGCAGATGCAACTTCAGATAAGCTCAGCATTCTGTGTATTCTAGGGCAGAGGATTCAGGGCCTCAGTGGAGAACCCCTGGGGCTATCTCAAGGCTGCCCTTCAAGGGAGATGAATTTAGGTTCCTTTCAGCCATGCAGGACGGGGGAGCCTGGTGGGCTGCCGTCTGTGGGGTCGCACAGAGTTGGACCCGACTGAAGCGACTTAGCAGTAGCAGCAGCAGCCATGTAAGGCCTGAAACTGCAGAGGTAGAGCAGTTTCCTCCATTCCCTATGTCCCAGTGCCCTTCCTGGCCCTCCCAAAAAAAGCGTAAGCTTTTTTTAAGAGGGAAATTAACAAAGGCAGATATATTGAAGCCTTACTTAAGGGTTCCAAAAAGCTGTTTTAACTTGTTGGGCAGTACAAATCGATACATAGATAGAAATTAAGGAAGTGGTGTGCTGGAGGACAGGCATCAACACCCACCAAAAGTTAACCAAGAACTCTAGCCAGAGGCAGAGGGCTGCCGAACCCCTTTCTATTTCATCTTCTTCAAATAAAATGTATTCAACGCCCATATGTATGTGTCCCTCTTATCAACAAAGAGAAAATATATGCTTATTTCAATAGAGGGAATCTGGTCAATGCTTTCCAGCCACTTCTAACCCATAATTTGGCTCACAACTAACAACCTAAAGAGTTAGCAAAACAAATCACAGCCACCCAAATGAAGCCAGTTACTTAATAATCAAAAGAAAAAAATTATTTTTAAA
The DNA here is from genome assembly GCA_006410875.1 of Neotragus pygmaeus. Taxonomy (NCBI): domain Eukaryota; kingdom Metazoa; phylum Chordata; class Mammalia; order Artiodactyla; family Bovidae; genus Neotragus; species Neotragus pygmaeus. The sequence goes on along the minus strand of SJYV01003867.1, from coordinate 11,133 downwards.
ATAATAGCATTTAAGACAAAGCAGTGCCCTTCCTCTTCACTCGGCTGTTTCACAGAATTATGAGACAAAGGGCAACTACTGTATCGTCACTCTTTTTTTTTTGGAGTAAAGCCACAAGATTACTAACAGCTAACGGCTACCATTCAAAAGCAATAATGGCATTATGACTTCATATGCCAGTGATCTGCCAAACTGCACAGAACCAAACATATGTATTTTCTCTTTCCCCAGACACTCTGAAAGTAAATGTGAGCACTCTGATTCACTTTCTCCTCCATCATAAAAATATCATAAAAAATTGACAGTATCATCCTCATTGTGGAATGGGAAAGGATATTACACTTGTTTAAGAAGCAAGAAGTTTGAACAAGTGTCACTGGACAGCAAAGAGAGCAAACCAGTCCATCCTAAAGGAAATCAACCCTGAATATTCACTAGAAGGACTGATGCAGAAGCTGCAATACTTTGGCCACCTGATGTGAAGAGCTGACTGGAAAAGACCCTGATGCTGGGAAAGACTGAAGGCAAGAGGAGGAGGAGGCAACAGAGGATGATATGGTTAGATGGCATCACCAACTCAACGGACATGAGTTTGCACAAACTCCAGGAAATACTGAAGACAAGGAAGCCTGGTGTGCTGCAGTCCATGGGGTCACAAAGAGTCAGACACAACTTTAGTGACTAAACAACAAGAAGTTTACTGATTTAAGATGGAGAACTTACAAAATGCTCGTGATCAAGACTAACTTCAGTGGTAGTACCAACAGGGAAAGTTCTCACCTAAGAATTCTCTAAAACAGACCTCAAGCTCACAGTTTTGTTCTGATCTGTTGTTTCAGTGCTAAATGTGCAGGTAGATAGACTTAAAGAAAAAATATGAACTTCTAGGAGCAAGTTTCAAGTTTCTAGGGTAAGCTTAACAAAAAACTCTAATTTGTATCTAAGTAAACAAACAAAACCCCGAAGCTTGACCCCCCAAAGCATTTTTATACAAGTGACAAATGTGGCTACTTGACTTTTTTCTTCCTCTTTGAAGAGCCAATCTTATTATGGTATGAGAAGGTTATCTGCTGAAAATAGTAATCACCTAAGAAAACATCAATCTCCTCTGTACATCAATGATAGAATAATTTAGGGTCTAAGTTTGGTGATTTCTAAGTAAAGAAACAGAAACAGACGATGTACAGTATTTCACTCAGCTGGTTTTGTCTGGTTTCTGACAATTTCGTGCTTACTTTGAGAATACTGTCAAAAAGCTTAGCATCGCAAAAACAGCTGAAAAGAACACACGCAGTCTCCTTCTCCTTACAGGGCTCTTCGCCTTCTATGAAGCACGGCCTGCATTTCTAACGTGAGGGAAGCCACCGTGCAGGTCTGTAGGTCGCTTAGGAGTGGGACTCTGTGCCTCGAGTAGCCAGAGTGGGACTCTCCTCAGGCCCACAAAACTCAAAAACAAGCCACAAGCCCTCTGATAAAGAATCATACTTCTGTATTCCCACTTTCTTCTTTATAAAATGATAATTTCATTCAAGAGTAATAAACAACTGGTTGGCAAATTCCAATCATCTGACTGAGGTTCAGTGGAAAAAAGTCAAAACTGGAGACAGTGAAGACTCAAACATTAAACTTTAGGGTTTTCCCAGGGTTGATGCACTATTCGATAACACCCACCCGTGTAAAAGTGAATTCCGTATCCAAAAGGGCAAGCTGCTGCCATCATGCTACCCTAATTAACACGTGCCAAGTGGAAGGCGAATCTCACGTAAATAGTGGGGCTCAAAATGGGCTGCAAACTGTAAAGAAGCTTACTCTTAAACTGTCAGCAGGCTTCTTTCGTGCAACTAAGTGTCTTAACATGGGGGTAATTGCTCAAGTTTCTTTCAAGAAAATCGAAATCTGTTGTACAATAGCAAGTTGAACCTTGTTATTTAGAACTCCATTAGCTGTTTCACAAAGAATAAGAATACACTGAGGTTCTTGAATAAGTTTTGCCATGTATTTCTAACCCTCTCTAAACTAGGGTAAATTAATTTCTAACCTACCAGAATCACATTCCAGAATGCAAAAATCTTTTGACTATGTAAAATAAGACTGCTGCTGTTAAGTCGCTTCAGTCATATCCGACTCTGTGCGACCCCATAGATGGCTGCCCATCAGGCTTCCCATCCCTGGGATTCTCTAGGCAAGAATACTGGAATGGGTTGCCATTTCCTTCTCCAAAAATAAGACTAATTGAGTGCTTTTCACGAATCCTTCTTTAAAAAAAAAAAAAAAACTACATGAACTACCAATATTAACAAGCAAATATGAATACTTAGGCATTCACACAAAGGCAGTTAAGGACCATACATCCCCCCAACCACCTGAAGTCATATTTGATACTCCACCGGGTATCTAGCTTTCCAAATTACCCAGGATGGTACATGTTCAAGTGGGCAATGAAACAAGGACAAGCACAGCTTCTTTGTGTGTTATCAGGGCAAAAGAAGGCAGGTGAGCACACGGAGAGGCCGTCTCACCGCCTGCTGGGCATCAGGACTTACCTTGAGGATGTCCCCCCTTTTGAAGCTCAGCTCGTCGTCTGCGGTGGCTTTGAAGTCATATTTGGCGATGGCTTCCATTCTGAGCGGGGCTCAGGGCTCAGCAGCCTGGAGCAGGGGGGAAGGGAGTCTTCCCTGCTGAAGCGACCCAGCGCTCTGGGCTCAGCCTCGCCTCTCTTCGGGGACTGGCTCCCGCACGCCGGGACACACAATGCCACCCTGAATCAGGACAGCGCAGATTGAGAGAAGTGGCCCGATCTAAGGCAGCCCCGCCCTGCCCGTCGGCCTGCCGTCCCAGCCCCCACGCCCCCTGGCTTGGTCGGGCTCAGCCCTCCGCCCTCCCTTCCAGGCAGGAGCCCCGAGCTCCTTCTTCCTCTTTTCAGCCTCAGCCCCCAGGCGACTGACAGGCCTGCCGGCCAATGGCGGCTGCGGCTCGGGCCTTTCCCGATCACACTTCCTCTTCCCTCCCACTGGGTGTGCTCGGTGTGCGGGAACCGGCTGGAGTCCCGGTGGTCTCCGCCTTTCGGCCTCGACCCTCTGCTGCTCTCCAGGCACGAAATGCAGTCCACCGGAAGAAAGGCCTGCCCCAAGGGATGGGCCCCCTACTCTTCTCAGTGATACAGGCCCCTTCCCTCCTTTCTCCTACCAACCGATCCGGTTTTTTGAAAAAGCTGGATCCCCTTCTCCACAATCAAAAGGCAACAGCGTGGGTTTGGTCCCGGGCTGCTTTAACTGTTTTCTGAAAGGAAACCTCCGTCTCCCCTAGAAAGTGGGAGCATGACCCTGCGAACTACTTTTTTATTCAGTTGGCTGCTCTCCACTCGCGATCCGTGATGGGCAACCTCAGGTCACCAGAGAGGAGATGGAGCTCAGACTCTCTGGTGGGCCGAGACGGACTCCTGCACTGGGCTCGCCTCCCAAGACCCCCAAGACTTCAGGGGCCCCAACAGCCCTTGAAACAGCCGTCCAAGGCTCAGCATTCCAGAAGCAGCCCCGACTCATTCCTAACTAGCCTAAGGAGCACAGTTAAGTCCTGATCTACACTTGAAAGCAATCCCTTTTTCAGAATCTGAGCTGCCAGATATCTTGCCTAAGAAATGGTGCCAAAAGGCCAAACAGAAGCCTCTCACAGTTACCCTGAGAACAGCTGCTTTTCTCGGAGCCAGAGGAGTACTAAACTGATCCAAACGGCATCTTGCAGGCAAAGACGCTGTAATAACCCTTGGGTCATGTACCAGGTGATGGGGAAGGAACCTGGGCAGTACAATCACTGCAGAGGAGTGAAGAGTTTGGAGCCCTGAATTTGAAACACAATCTTGGCCTTTGCACAACTAAAGGAAAATGAAGCCCCATTCTTGTTTGGCCAGTCACTGTTTTCATACAGGCTAAATAAAAGCAGAAAACAACAATGACCCTGGCAGAATGAGGACAAATTATTTATAGTGACACCCTCTGGTGGATAATTACTATCTAGCAGAGGACTCATTTGAGGGGCACGAGTGATTATCATCCTTTTGTTCTAAAGTTAACAATTGGGGCATTAATCAAGCATAGCTGCAAAAAGACTGAGGCGTAAACCAGCTGGGAATATTAAGATTACAGGGAAATGAGTGTTACCAAGGAGGAAAGACTCACCAGGCAACAAAAGTCCTTCAGTCGAATTCTGAAGGCCAAACATTCCATGGCAGGTAAACTAATAAACTAAACCCATGTTTATTCAGTCAGGCCATACCTAGGATATATTATGCTGTGCTGGCTCTAAGAGAGGAAAGCAAAGAAAGAGTCCCAGCAAATATATGTATAAAAAAATGAACACTAGTCTCAGAGTATTTGTGTGTCCTTAAACACCCTTTACTTACACTCACCAGTTACTTTTTAATGAAATGAATCCATATATGTAATTTTTAAAGTCAGGGTAAATAAAAGGCTTATTAAAAAGAACAGTTCCCTACCCAACACCCACAAGCAATCACCCTCAATTTTGGTTATAATTTCTCTTTAAGTTTACTAACAATATTTCTAAATAATATGCTTCTGCTGCTGTTTCTTAGTTTATTCCAGCCATCACCTGTCACCTAAAAGACAAGGACTCAGCTGTTTCACCCCTGCCAATTTCACCTTGCCCCATCCCTATAGCTTCCCAGGTGGTTCAGTGGTAAAGAATTTGTGCTGAGCAGGAGACGTGGGTTCCATCCCTGGGTCAAGAGGATCCCCTCGAGTAGGAAATGGCAACCCTCTCCAATAGTTCTTGCCTCTAGAATCCCACAGACAGAGAAGCCTGGTAGGCTTCAGTCCTGCTTCTGCTGCTGCTAAGTCACTTCAGCCGTGTCCGACTACGTGCGACCCCACAGACGGCAGCAAAGATTCAGACACGACTGAGCAAAAACGGCCCATCCCTATAATGCCACACATTTTGGTTTAAGCAGTTGGCAACCTACTCCAGTATTCTTGCCTGGAGAATCCCATGGACAGAGGAGCCTGGCAAGCTATAGTCCACAGGGTGGCAAAGAGTCAGACATGACTGAGCAACTAACACTTTTTCATACTATTACATTAGGAAATATTGTTCACTGGTGATTTCAATAACCTGTGATAACCAGTCTTCCTTTCTGGTACAATCTTTCAGTTTTCCCAGCATTAACAACTTTCTCCTTTTTCTGCCTATTTTCCAGTGTATACATATTAAAAAAATTTTTTTTACATCTTCTCCAAAAAAATCTCTGCTACATGCCTATCAACATTTTCCATACCCTTTTCCCAACCCTGACCTGATCCTTTATTTTCACTGGTCTCCAGGTCTGACTGTTGGGACTAGGTACCAATGATGAGAAGCTGAAGGATAATTACGCAGGTCAAAAAAAATTAAAGAGTTTCATTTTTGAAAAACAGAAATCAGACAGAAACCCAAAGCACTGTGGCTTCAAAGGTACTATGTGTTAAGGAGCATAAACTTCGTCATTCAGGAGTCCAGACAACTGCAGTGTGACCAAACAGCCAGACCCTAGAAATCAAGACGGTTTTCAACATTTGCTTTCCCGATACTCAACTTTCTACCTTAGGTTTTCTAGAGAAAGCTTAAACAAACTAACACTCATGAAAACTGTGTTTCAAGCAACAATTGCTTTGTAAGATACACTTGAATAGAAATGAAACCAATCAGTAGCTTTGTAGCTGTGCCAAATAAAAATTAGTGTCTCACAGAGGAAACCCGAGGAGGTCAGCTTGTTAGGCTAGCCACAGAAAAGAACCCAGACTAGAGAAATTCAAAAGGGTGTGTTTCACTAAAGACAGAAACAAATTCTATCACGTATGCCACACTAATTACTTAAAAAGAAAGAAATCTAAAAGTACACACGATGTATAATGATTTTAAGAGTGTATGTTGCTGTTGATTTCCCAGGAAAATGGACTCGGAATACACTAACGCCTGATGAGAGTGTGTCTGAACTGTAACCAGCCCACACCCTACAGCCCATCTCAAGCAATGTTAAAACGGCACGTGCAGCTGGAGTTGTTCATTTAAAGTGATGTGCACTGCATCCTAAAAGGCAGCCTCCTAAAGGTATTTGTGGGCTTCCCAAGTGGTACAGCGGTAAAGAATTTACCTGCTGATGCAAGAGACTCGGATTTGATCCCTAGGTCAGAAGATCCCCTGGAGAAAACGGCAATCCATTCCAGTATTCTTACCTGGGAAAACTCAAGGACAGGAGCCAGGCAAGCTACAGTCCCTCGGGTTGCAAAAAGTCAGAAATGACTGAGCACACATAGGCAGGCGCACAGAGGTATTCGTAGGATTTTATTTTCTCTATGCAACTCTCTCCTTCCCAAAATTCATAGAAAATAAAATACAGGACACTGGACCAACATAGCTTAGTGTTACACCTGCATCGGCAGGCTGACCTGGGTTCAAGTACTGACCCTGATGCATATCAACTGTAATTCTGAATAAGTCTTTTAACAAGCCTCAGTTTTCTCTTCTGTAAAACTGAGGATAATATCACCTACTGATTTACTAAGCATTAAATTAGATAATATAGATAATATACATACATGAAGAGCTTTGATAGACACTGACATTCAGTTCAGTTGCTCAGTCATGTCCGACTCTTTGCGACCCCATGGACTGCAGCACGCCAGGTTTCCCTGTCCATCACTAACTCCCGGAGCTGACATCTCCATAGAGACTGACATTAAGTCACTCAAAAATAAGTTAAAATGGACTCTACTTAAAATGGACATCTACTTAGCAGATGTTTATCTTCATTATTAAAAATGGCAAATTAGGGCCTTCATAGCCACGGCCCAGGTTCAAATCCTGGTCAGGGGACGGTTATCTCCCAAGCTGGATAGCCAAAACAAACAAAAAACACCCCAACCCAAAAAAGCCCAGCAAATTAAACAATGAGATTTCTTTCGCCTACTAACTGTCAAACTTTTAAAGATTTATCCAGTCTCTGCAATACTATTCTCAGACTCTTTATCCAATATTTATTAAACATTTTGAAGAATTACTATCTAACAATATGCTTGGAACTGGATTAAAATTATTAAAACCGTTACAGTCCACACTCTAGCAGGGAATTACTTCAATCTTTTTTGGAGAGTAATTTTATAGCATTTATTGATAATTTTAAGACACCTATCCATCCCTGGACAAGCAATATCACGTCCCAGATTTATCTCACTAAAACAGTGACACAAATACCATGTGCAAAATACATCTATCCCTGATCAATATCCATGAAGCTAACCAAGAAATATCTTTCTATATAAGCACCAAGACATATGCTCAAGTCTTTAAAGAACTGCAGAAAAATTAGTTATTCCATTTCTATAAAACAATATATATCAGTGTGTTATTTAAAAATTTTAAAGGTTAACAATGATTATCTCTGGAAATAACACAGATATTTTTGTGAGACAGAATATTTTTACTTGCTGTACCCCATGCCTCATCTGTACTTCCATTGTTTTTACCATAAGCATGTATTGCTGTTATAGTTAGAAAGAATAAAACCCCAAACCTTACTGATGCTCTGGAGTTAGATCAGGATTTAGTTATCACTTTACCACTTATTAACTGGGTGGGCAACACTGGAGAAGGAACTCACGTTCTCTAATTCCTAGTGTCCCTTAGCTGGAAAATGAAAAAAATCACAGCACCTACACCTTATAAAGTCATTTTGCTAATTAAAAAACCTGTAAAGGCTGAGTCCCTGCTGTAAAGCGCTAAGAGGTATTAACCAGCATCACTGGTCCCTCTTCAATATCGGTCCACATGCTCTCAGTAAACTAGAGTTCCATCTACACACAGACTCAGGAGAACGCTCTGGTAGGCAAATTAACAGTCCCATTAAATATAGGTTCCCCTGGTGGCTCAGTGGTAAAGAATCGGCCCACAACACAGGAAACACAATGCAGGAGATGTGGGTTCGATCCCTGACTTGGGAAGATCCCCTGGGGGAGGAAATGGCAACCCATTCCAGTATTCTTGCCTGGGAAATCCCACTGACAGAGGAGCCTGGTGGGCTACAGTCTATGGTGTCACAAAGAGGTCGGATGCAATTAAGCACAGTTACCAGTAAATATAAACTTCAACAGCTCCAAATCCAAGTCCTGAAAGTGAAAGTCACTCAGTCATGTCTGACTCTTTGAGAGCCCATGACTATAGTCCGTGGAATGCTCCAGGCCAGAATACTAGAGTGGGTAGCCTTTCCCTTCTCCAGGGGCTTGTCCCTCCTACCCAGGAATCAAACAGGGATCTCCTACATTGCAGGTGGATTCTTTACCAGCTGAACCAGCACGGAATCCCAAGAATACAGGACTGGGTAGCCTATCCCTTCTCCAGCGGATCCTCCCAATGCAGGAATCGAACCGGGACCTCCTGCATTGCAGGCAGATTCTTTACCAGCTGAGCCAACAGGGAAGCCCCAAATCCAAGTCCTACCAATGCGCAAATATTCCCACAGGTAAAACTGATCACATCTATAGTCACTTATTCTGTTAGGCTTTTAATTGTTTACTGTCTACATAAAGTGTAATTTTAAGTCGAGTAATTTAAAGTCACACTGCAGTCTCATGAATCTACAGATGCATCCTGTAACAATTTTGGCCCTTGGTCCAGTTACGTCAAAATCAGTCCATTCAGGGACTGCTCCACTGTGAGGCGCCTTCTGGAGTTCTGCAATGTAGTGTGACCTTAGCCCTGGAACCTAATTTTAAACAAGATTCACAGGTAATGTTTTTTGTTTTGGCCTTGCTATGCCACATGAGATCTTAGTTCCCCTGCCAGGGATGGAACCCTCGCCCCCTTGCAGCAGAAGTTCAGAGTCTTAACCACTGGACCACAAGGGAAGTCCCAAAGGTAACGCTTATGCATGCTAAATTAAAACAAAACAAAACAAGGCTGTACTGTAAGGGCTTCTAGACCAAATTTCAAACTTTGTATCTCAGACCGTGCACTACCACGTCTTTGCACAAAGTGAAAACATATTCACTTGGCACAAATGGGAAAAGGCCAACTTTGACAAATAGAACCAAAGGCTCTCAGTGGAATTCAAGACTATCAGAAAGTTCTTCTGAATTAAGCAAGTAACTATTAGTTTCTCTCAGGATGGACAAAATGGGTCTCTACTCCATATTACTTCTTTTCTCCAAAATCTACTACTCTTCTAAGTAACAACTAGAGCTGTTGCTGTACAACATGCAACATGATAACGGGAATCATGTAGAAAAATCTCTAAGTACCACTGACTAGTAATATTTAAAACCTAGCAGTTCCTCAGATCTGTATACACTGGCTGAGTAAGTAAACTGCCTCACGCATTTCAGTGCCTGCTTTTAGCGTCAAAGAAAGTTGATTACAAGAATCAACCTTTTTTAATTTGGGGATTCAGAAAATTCTGAACAAAGGAAGGAGTAACAGAACAAACAGAGTTATTTCTTTCTGCAAAAAAAAAAACACAAAAAACAAACCAATAATAACAAGGCTGATGATAACAGATGCAGGAAAAGACACCTGGTCTCAGAAGCCTGCTAAGGAACAAACTAGTACTATTACCACCAACAAGCTTTTACTTAATTCATCAATGGTCTAAATAAGTTTTATTTCCTTAAATGTATCAGGCTATCTTAATTCTACTGTAATACAGGGCTATCGTTGGTTTTTGTTTTGAACATTCATCGCCCCCACTAAAAGCCAATATAAACCCCAAAGTGACCCAATCTCCTTCACTACCAGAGACATAGGAAGAGAAGCGTGAACAGGCAGAAAACCGTGACCTAAACACGAAGAAAACAAAACACAAAAGCACAAGCAAGCTACACTTAGGGCCTAGTGGCAGTATTGATTACTTATGGCTGAATTCAATCCTTTTCCCCTCCCAGTTCCCAGGGGGGAGAACTTAAGTCTCGCACGGCTCTCTAGCAACCCTTCTGGCTGGCTGCAGAACACAGTGAACGCTCAAAACTAAAGGATAAAGCAAGAAAGAGGGCATCTTCCCGGGAGAGACACGGGATCTTTAAATGAGAGAGAAAACAAATTATGCCAAAGAGCCGAAACCTCAAAAAACTGTACCAGAGAGGGGACAATGAGGAGGAAAGGGAAGTAGATAAGAAAAAAACGGGGGGGAGGGGGCAAGTGACTTGCATTATACGAGTAAGCATTTAGTGTCCGCAGTGGAAAGAGAGAAATAGAACGAGACAACTGGGTAGCAGGGAAGCGAAAGAGGCACTAGAAAGCCACGGAGACTAACGCTAATTCCTCTCACATGTCTTTCTCGCTTCTTCCGAGAATCAACAGTACCCAAAGACAGACTTCGAGGGCACCTGGGCTCCCCTGCAAATTATACTGTTACTGTACGTGAAGCCAACCTAGACTTAACTCCCTAAATAAGCTGTAACTCAAAGGGCTTACCATCAGATACACGGAGAGCGCTGCAAAATGAAAAACACCAGGGATTCCCTCCCATCTCTCCTCGAAGCATTCCAGTGAACTGCTGCTTATTTTTCTTGACAAATGTTTTTTCAAAGAGTAGTCCCCCACAATAAAAAACAAAACGCGACAGGAACAAAGCCATTTCGACTGGCTCCGGTAGCAAACGTCCTCGCTCATAGGATTTAATAGGAGTGGTGGGTTTTCTTCCAAAATCAGGCCCCCAGACACCCGGAGATGGTGACGTGGTGGCCGAGCAGGTTGAAGAAGCATCAATTACCACATTCGCAACCGCCGCGAACCCCCCGCCTCCCAGTGCCGAGTCAGACTGACTCACGGAATGAGCGCCCGGGGCTATGAGGCTTCTTCTCCCCGGGCCCCTGCGGCGCAAAACCCTCACGGAAAAGGCGTGAAATTCAAGTAGGAACCCACCCACCCCGTCCTCTTGCGCCGCGGTCTGGGGCTCTGTCCAGGGTCAGGGGAGGAACGGTGCCCAAGAAGGAAGCTCCCCAAAAGGGGAAACGTGGAGCTCCGAGCCCGGGGGTTCCACTCTCCCGACCTCCAGGCCCAGCAGCCCCCAGTTCGCCAGGCCCGGGCCACCCCCCACCCCGGGCCAACTCTCGCTACCGAAGCGGGGAGGAAGGGGCACCGGGGCAGCGG
>SJYV01003865.1:0-10182 GCA_006410875.1 Neotragus pygmaeus | reverse complement strand
TGGCTGCAGTCACCATCTGCAATGATTTTGGAGCCCCCCAAAATAAAGTCAGCCACTGTTTCCACTGTTCCCCCATCTATTTGCCATGAAGTGATGGAACCGGATGCCATGATCTTAGTTTTCTGAAAGTTGAGCTTTAAGCCAACATTTTCACTCTCTTCTTTGACTTTCATCAAGAGGCTCTTTAGTTCTTCTTTGCTTTCTGCCATAGGGTTATCTGCATATCTGAGGTTATTGATATTTCTTACTTGTGCTTCATCTAGCCCAGCGTTTCTCATCATATACTCTGCATATAAGTTAAATGTATTCTGCATATAAGTTGAGTACATCAAGATACAGCCTTGAAGTACTCCTTTTACTATTTGGAACCAGTCTGTTGTTCCACTGGAGAAGGAAATGGCAACTCACTCCAGTATTCTTGCCTAGAGAATCCTGTGGACAGAGGAGCCTGGTGGGCTGCTGTCCAAAGGGTTGCACAGAGTTGCACAGGACCAAAGTGACTTAGCATGCATGGATGTATTGGAGAAGAAAATGGCAACCCACTCTAGTATTCTTGCCTAGAGAATCCCAGGGATAGGAACCCGGTGGGCTACCATTTATGGGGTCACACAGAGTCGGACACGACTGAAGCAACTCAGTAAGCATGCATTTTGTTTCATTTCCAGTTCTAACTGTTGCTTCCTGACCTGTATACAGATTTCTCAAGAGGCAGGTGAGGTAGTCTGGTATTCACATCTCTTGAAGAATTTTCCATAGTTTGTTGTGATCCACAGAGTCAAAGGCTTTGACATAGTCAGTAAAACAGAAATAGATGTTTTTCTGGAACTCTTTTGGTTTTTGATGATCCAACAGATGTTGGCAATTTGATATCTGGTTCCCCTGACTTTTCTAAAACCAGCTTGAACACCTGGAAGTTCATGGTTCACATATTGTTGAAGCCTGGCTTGGAGAATTTTGAGTATTATTTTACTAGTGTGTGAGATGAGTGCAATTGTGCAGTAGTTTGAACATTTTTTGGCATTGCCTTTCTTTGGGATTGGGAATACTGACCTTTTTCCAGTACTGTGGCTGCTGCTGAGTTTTCCAAATTTGCTGACACATTGAGTGCAGCACTTTCACAGCACTGTATTTTAGGATTTGAAATAGCTCAGCTGGAATTCCATCACCTCCACTAGCTTGTTCGTAGTGATGCTTCCTAAGGCCCACTTGACTTTACATTCCAGGGTGTCTGGCTCTAGATCAGTGATCAAACCATCATAATTATCTGGGTCATGAAGATCTGTTTTGTACTGTTCTTCTCTGTATTCCTGCCATGTCTTCTTAGCATCTTCTGCTTCTGTTAGGTCCAGACCATTTCTATCCTTTATTGAGCCCATCTTTGCATGAAATGTTCCCTTGGTGTCTCTAATTTTCTTGAAGAAATCTCTAGTCTTTCCCATTCTATTGTTTTCCTCTATCTCTTTGCACTGATCACTGAGGAAGGCTTTCTTATCTCTTTTAGATCTTAGACATGATCTAGCAGCTTTTAGTCTAGTGTTTCTTACACTAGTTCACATTGTTCACTTCCTCATCTCTGCCCTTATATCTGTAGCATTCTGAGTACTTAGATACTTTAGTTTGTTCTATGGATGGTGAAATGTGAAAATCTTGTATTTACTGCAAAAAACTCAGGGTACAATGTTTAGCTGATAAATAAACACTATAAATGATTAGGACTGCCCAAGAGCATTTGGAAATGCTTTGATTCGTGATGAATTCAAAAGGGATGACTTAACTGGTAAAACCCCAAAGCATTATCAGCTTGGTAACAATGTTGATAAACTCCTCACAGTAGGCAATTAGAGCAAGTGAGACAGATCAAAATATAAAGATATCTATAGAAATAAAAGTTTCTGAAACTGAGTTTTTGATTTCATATTCTGCAATCATGAAGAAACTATATGGCATGATTTCAGAATTATTGAGAAAAGTTTATCATTTTGAGTATGTTACCCTTTAAAATATTATTTTTTAAGATTTATTTATGGCTGCACTGGATTTTCATTGNACTGAGTTTTTGATTTCATATTCTGCAATCATGAAGAAACTATATGGCATGATTTCAGAATTATTGAGAAAAGTTTATCATTTTGAGTATGTTACCCTTTAAAATATTATTTTTTAAGATTTATTTATGGCTGCACTGGATTTTCATTGCTATGCATGGACCATCTCCAGTTGGAGCAAGTGAGGGCTACTCTCTAGCTGCAGTATATGGGTTTCTCATTGTAGTGGTTTCTCTTGCAGAGCATAGGCTCTAGGTACGTGGGGTTCTGTAGTTGGAATTTGTCGGCCCAGGAGTTGCTGCTCATGGCTCTAGAGCACTGGCTCAGTAGTTGTGTACATGGGCTTAGCTGCACCGCAGCACGTGGAATCTTCCCGGATCAAGGATCAAACCTGTATTTCACTTATGCTTCCAAAATTAAGTTTTATAATCCTTTATCACTGAGCCACCAGGGAAGCCCTCTTTAGAATAATATTATAATATGGCCCTGTGCTGTGATATTTTTTATCAAATTTACCTTGGCCACAAGGTTAAGAATGCATGCTTGTATTTAAGAATATGTGCTGATGTTTTAAAGATTAATTGAGATTAAACAATGGAAAATGCTTGCCACTTTCCTATCTCCATTACCACTCAGATGTTAGAAATCTGATCCTTTTCTCCTTACCCTACTAACCATAATTTCTGAGGTTTCAGATTGTCCTTAAAATGACTCTTTGTGGAACTGATTTTGTAATTTTATTGAATCTAGGGAGTTTTTTGTTTTTATTTTTGTAATGTATGTCTGTGCATTATTTAATAGCAGTCATTTTATCTCACTTGCTTATAACAGAAAATTTTAACTATAAGGAACAATAAGTCTACTAGTCTAGTGAGACCATTTTTAATACTTAAATGCTGCAGTATAAGCCATTATTTCACCTTTTTAGAAAGATTGGTGGTAGATGATGAATAAGTATGGCTCTTAGTTCTCATGAGCTTCTTGTACTACCTTCTAGGTGATTCAGGATGATGGAGTTAAAAATGGGAAAAAGGAAAGAGGGGAAAACATGAAAGAGTGGAGAATGCACAGGACTAGGAGTAAGTAGAATGAAGTTCAAGGCCTGCTCTAACATTATCTACATGCATGTGTCCTAGTGCAAGCTTTTTAACCTTTCTTGGTCTAAATCTCCTCTTCCAAAAATGTTAAGAATACTTTTTAGATGTAAGATTCTATCCATTCTTATATGTGAGTATTATTTTAGACCATCTGGCAATCTTATAAAATAAGACAGTGATTGATTCAGCAGGGAAATGGGACTTGCATTTTATCCATCAGCAAAAGTTGGATGATTACTCAAAATTCAAGGAATTTGGCTAATGACAAGAAGGGAGCCAAAGCCAAAGAATCATGCTAAGATGTGCTCATTAGTTGATTTGGGTAAAACATTTGGTGTGACCTGGTTGAAGACAGTTGTGTTGGGAGCAGGCTGAAATATAATGGTGACTACATTAAGGAGACAGTTGAATATTTCTTTGTAGTAATAGTTGAATTGAACTCTGTAGCTGAGGCTAAAGCCTTAGAGCAAGCAGAATGAGAGCAGCCTGATTTATATTGTTCATTTCTCTAAATTTTTCACATTATTGATTATTTAATTTCTAGAAAATTTAAATGTCAGTTTCTTTCCTCTTTCTTTGAATAAAGAATTGTGGAATATCTGCAATCTTAGATGCCATCTGTTAGTGGAAAATTATAATTTAGTCCTATGACCAAATACACTAAATAAGTACATGTTTATAAGTGATTTTTTGCCTCACAACTTGGTGTCATCAGATAATCCTGGAAATTTGGCTACAATATGGCAACCCCCAATAATCCCAGAAGAAAAAGTGCTGGATTGTATTTGATAGTATTTACAAAAGTGTATTCTCAAATTAACCCATCAGAAATTAGAATAAAGAACTGAGAAAAGGGTAAAAACAGCCACTGAGAGAAGAAAATGAAGTGCAGTTTTGTGGTCAATATGAAAGAGTGAGCTGATAAAAGAAATTTCATTCATACTGGATAAAATATAATTAATCAATCAATAATCTAAGTTTAAAAGCAAAGAAGATACAAAAATTAATGCATAGCCAGGGAGATACTTGTGTGCTAAAGTTGAAAGTCAACAAAAGATAATATCAGCCTTAAGACCTACTATAAAACTTAATTTTGGAAGCATAAGTGAAATACATAATTTATTTAGAAATTATAAATATTCGCTTGAGAAGAAATAAACTATTAAGCAGTAAAGATTTGGAACCAGTTGCCCTCCCCCCTCCCCCATTAAGACACCAGGCTCAGATGTTATTATAGGATATGTTAAATGATCCTTGAAGGCTTATAATTTTTATTTAAGGGCAAATTATTTTTATTTCATACAAGCTTGTCACAGAGAAAGAAGCTAAACCACCTACCCAGTTTTAAAACTCTTAAAACAGTAATAACAAACTTGATAGAAAAGGGTAATAAAATCACAAGAGTCTCCATATGAATATTGATACAGAACTTCATGTGATACACCCATCATTAAAAAGTGTTTAAAATTAGATACATTATCATCAATTGGGGTTTGTCTCAGGAAGGCAGACATGTTTAACATTAGAAAAATCTAATATGGTGAGTTGTTAATATTCATGTTTATTAATTTGGTACTGTATGACTTATGAGACATTCTCAGTGAGAGTGTGTGTTATTATTAGTTGTCTTTAGTAAACAATAACCACATCACCTCTCCTAACCACTTCATTCCAAGCCTTACTTTGTTTTAATGCAATAAAAGCCAAAAGGACAAATTTACAAGAGTGTCTGACACTAGGTGAGGGTTGGAGAATAATAAGTTTAATCTTTTTATATACAGGAGAGAGACAGCCACCTCCTTCCCTCATGAAAGAGAAGACATATATTTATTTATTTGAGATGGGATAGAAAGGATCCTGGATTCTCAGTCTAACATTTAGAAATGTATATACCTCTTTCCAAGGGCCTGATAAATGGCTGCTGCCTGGGCTTTAAGAGCTAGAGATGTGTTCAAAGTCTGGCCTAGGAAAGTAGGGCTTCAGTCTTCCTGGCACCTTGGGGGTTTAACCTAGAGACCTAGTCCAGCCTGTAACCATTTGGCCCTCTTGATCCTTTTAGATCAGAGCAATTAACTAGGCAAATGGCCACAGAGCTATTTCTTGCAGCATGTTTCCAGACAGTGAAGGCAAACACTATCTTTATACCACATATGTTCCTGTGTCTCGGAATGCTGGGACATTAATAATAAGCCAGTGTAAAAGCTTTATTCTAAGTCTTAATACAGAAGATAAGAATGATAAAAATATACAAAGATTAGAAAGTACAATCCTGGTGTCAACTGCAGTCTAAACAGTGTGTACACAGAGCATTCAAGGTGCCACACAAGTAAGTTTTTAATACTGATAAAAATACAGCAAGTTTATTGAATGTATATATAAAATATATTGATCTATATATAAAACTTGACGGAATCCCTATTCTCTAACAGATTGAAACTGAATTCATACAATACAATTTTATTCATTATTGTATAAAACAATAGTAACTAGAAGTTAACCTTATGAAACTATAGAAATTCATCAAGTGAAAAAATGAAATATTTAATTGGAAAAAAGAAGATGATGAAGAGGGGTATGGATATAACCTGCTCATAAAAGTCAGACTCAGCGTTGTGAAATCTCTGTTCTCCAAAATCCATGACCTCACTTCATTTCTAACTCAAATCCTCAAGGAATTTTTGAGGAATCAGAAAAGCGGATTCCAAAAGTCATATGAAAAAGTGAAGGTCTAAGGAAGTGAGGAAAATTTTGAAGAATAAANTTATTCAATTCTAAGAAGGAGTGAAATACTAATATATACTGCATCATGGAAGAATCTTGACAACATTAAGCTATGAGAAAGAAGCTAGATACAAAGGCCACAAATTCTATGGTTCCTTTTATGGAAAATATCCAGAATAAGCAAATCTATAAATGAAAAGCAAGGTAGGTGAGCAGTTTCCAAGAGTTGGGGGTAAGGGGGAGTGGGGAGTGATTACTCAATGGTATAAGGTTTATCTGGGAACAATGGAAACACTCTGGAAGTAGACAATGGTGATGGCTGCACAACATTGTAAACACTAAAAATCACTGAATTGTCCACCTAAAGAGGTTAAAATGGTAGATTTCATGTTATATGAATTTTATTTCAATTAAAAATGATAGTAAACAGTTTTGGATAACATATAATATATGTATGGTATTAGAGTCTAGGGGAGAAAGAAAGAGCTCACATGAGCCTGAAGTCATCAGGAGTAGCTTCAGGAAGGAGGTAGGAGTTTGGGACTTCAGAAGAGCAGGATAACAGATATCTCAAAGATGCTCAATAAATGCTTGTGGGATTGAATTCAACTACAAAACATTCCAGGAAGAGGCATCAGCAAGGACATCAAGACAGCAGGATGCAGGATGAGTCCCAGGGATGACTGCTCAACATCCCTGGTTATGGAAGATCTGAAGAGTGGGGAAGTGGTAGCAGACAGGGCATAGGAAAAAAAAAAAAAAAAAAACCTTCTTTTATGTCAATATAAAAATTTTACACTGAAAAATCCTTCCCAGAGAATGCATTCTCCCAATTCCACTGTTTTTATTTCTAAGTATATAAATAATATAAAAGAAGTTACTCTGCTCTACTGTAATGGTTTAAAGCTCCTGTGTGAGTCACAAGGTCATGCCACAAAGCAAATGACCTCACAATTTTAGCAGCTTCCAACAGCAATAAACTCACTCTCCATGCCCACTGTGGATGAGCAGTGGTCATGTCTCTGTCACCTTCACTCTGGAGCCCAGGCTTACTGAGCAGCCTCTATCTGGAACTGTCCTCGTGGCAGAAAACAAACAGCATAATGATCTTAAAGCTCCTGCTCAGAAAGCACATCTCTTTCACTCCCCTCTCACTGGTCGAAGTCCATCACAGGGCCTTGCTTGAGGTCAAAAAGATGGGGAAAGGACACGAAATATAGATGATGAGAAATATAAGCTAACATAAGTTCCAACCCTGGCCCTGCTACTTCATGGCTTTCAGCAAAGTTGCTTATCTTCTCTAAGCTTTGGAGTCTTCATCTTTTAATGAGGCTCATTATTTCTACACCATGCAATTCTTGTGAGGATTAAATGATCATGTAAGTAAAATGCTTGGTGCAATGCCTGGCATGTAGCAATCACTCACTAAAATGAAATCCCCTAAAAGAGAGAGAAAAAAAAAAAAAAAAAAAGAATTGCTCTACTGAAGAAAAGATCCTTCAGGAAAGGAATTTCTTTTGACTTATTGTTTCCTCAATATCCAGCACATGCCTATAACTCTTTAAGGACTTCAGTAGGTGCTTAGTAAAGGGGAGAATGAATGAATATATGCTCACTGAAGATAATGAGAAAGCACAGAAAAGTATTCAGAAGAAAATAAACATTCTTTTCAACTGATGGTGAAAGTACAAGGAATGAAATAATGAATATGTGATGGGTCCTTTTAAATTTACATCCTCTCTTGCTCTGGCTCATGCCTGAGGCCAAAATCAAAGCTTAAATGCATAGACTCTGCCTATCTTTTGGAAGGCATGACACCATTTCTGAGTACCTTTCTAGCTCAGCAGAGGCCTGGAGATAAAAAAGTCTTATGGAACTCAATGTCCAAACAAAGCACTGGATTATACTGGGAGCCTCTGGAAGGTGAAGACAAAAAGAGGCAAGAAAAGGAAATTAAAGCCCAATTTAGTAAGATGAGATGAGACCTCTTTTAGGATTCCATATACTGATTCATCAACTCAGGACAAGAGAAAAGTTCTTGAGATTTAAAAAAATTTTTATCTAAAGATGTTTGACCTAAATACGAAGGAAATCCAAAAACAGAGGGGATATATGTTTACATATAGTTGATTCACTTTGATGCACAGCAAAAATTAACACAATGTTGTAAAGCAACTATACTCTAATAAAAATTAATTTCAAAAAGACCTATGATTTAAATTTATACCAGTAGATATGGAAAAAAAGAAATGCAAATAAAAATTACAACAAAACCCTTCCATGACTAAAGGCTAATTCATATCTTCTTTTTCACTTTTTCTTTTAAATATATGAAGTATATATTAAATTTGCTTTTATATTGTAAAATTTTTTATTACTTATGAACCCCTTGATTGCCATGGTCCATTATTACAATGGTTTAGTACAGGTAAGATAATGTTCCCACCATTCACACAACACATACATACATACCCACACTTCATATATGAGAAGAGACATAGTGTCCATCTATTCTAAGGCCTCCTCTAAAGAACAGAAATCCTTGTCCTGTGTAGACTAATTGGTAAAAGCCACAGGGAAACATTTCTCAGTTAAATGAAAGACTTTTCAGACAGACAGCCTTTAAAGACCATTAACCTGGAGATACAATGACACCTGTAATGTGTGATTTAATCTGACGAGCCTATTGGGAAAGTGTTCCACTGTATTTATGGTTCTTTCTATTCCCTGAGAGTCTGACAACAAACACTTGTCATTACCTGAGCTCTGCATCCCCCACTCTGCTAGGAGATACGAGGGGCACCAGACTCAGGACCACTGTCCGTTTTTTTTCTGAGGGGTTTATCCTCTACTTGGGCAAACAAGAGAGATCCATGGGAAATTCACTAATGGAGTCAACAATGACACAAGAGATCACAATAAACATGGAAAAATGAGGTTGATTGCCAAGAAAGTGCTACAGATAATGAGGGTAGAGGGATGGTTGCCGCTGCTGCTGCTGCTGCTAAGTCGCTTCAGTCGTGTCCGACTCTGTGTGACCCCATGGACGGCAGCCCACCAGGCTCCCCCGTCCCTGGGATTCTCCAGGCAAGAACACTGGAGTGGGTTGCCATTTCCTTCTCCAGTGCATGAAAGTGAAAAGTGAAAGTGAAGTCACTGAGTCATGTCCAACACTCAGCGACCCCATGGACTGCAGCCTACCAGGCTCCTCCATTCATGGGATTTTCCAGGCAAGAGTACTGGAGTGGGATGCCATTGCCTTCTCCAAGAGGGATGGATAAATATACCAAAATTCACTGTGGCCACTGCCTAGTCTACACATTTAGATTAAACATGTAATCAGCAAAACAGACTTTTCAGTCTCCCTCAGGCAGATGTTTCAGAAAAACCTCCATCCTACAATTCAGCCTTAAAAAAGAATGAAACAACATGGATGGACATAGAGATGCTCATATTAACTGAAGTTAGTCACTTAGTAAAAAAGAAAGATAAGTAAATAGAAAGACAGATACCATATGGTATCACTTATATGTAGAATCTAACACATGACACAAATGAACTTACCTATGAGAAAGATACAGACTCATGGACAGAGAACAGAGGAAGAGGTGGGGCAGGGGTGTGGACTAGAACTTTGGGATTAGCAGATGCAAACTATTATATACAGGATAGATAAACAACAAGATACTATTGTATAGCACAGGGGACTGTATTCACTATTCTGTAATAAACCATAATGGAAAAGAATATAAAAAAGAATGTGTGTGTATATGTATGTAACTGAATCACTTTTCTGTACAGCAGAAATTAACACATCACTTGAAATATACTTCAAGGAAAAAAGAAAAACCTCTACTCCTTTCTCAAGTCCCTGAACCCACCCCTCCAATGCATACTCACAACTCCCCAACTCCACTCTACATAAGGACCTCCCCTTTCACATATGCATTCTCTTTCTCTCTCTCACACACACATACATACACAATTACTCTGCAGGCTTTTCAATGGAACGGCTCCTACCCCGTGAACTATATCTCTTTGAATTTCTCCCTAGTTTGTCCTCCTTGGGTTTGACCACCATTACCAAAAGCCAAATGCTTCTTTACAGCGCTTCAGAACTTGCTTGGACAATCAAATACAACATGTGATCGAATACAGGCAAGATTTGAGATGGACTGAGAGTTTTACTCCTTGGAAGAAAAGTTATGACCAACCTAGATAGCACATTGAAAAGCAGAGACATTACTTTGCCAACAAATGTCCGTCTAGTCAAGGCTATGGTTTTTCCTGTGGTCATGTATGGATATGAGAGTTGGACT